>JBBBDQ010000485.1:730000-812500 GCA_037127315.1 Ascarosepion bandense
TTTTATAACAAAATTAAATATATTAGATTTCAGCTAAAAGTAAACACAATGTAAGTTTAGAATAGTCTGATAAAATCAAGTTATACATTTAATAAATGAAAAAATGGCTTCGCAGATTTATAATTTATGACGTCCTTAATCAATTCTAGTACAAAAAAGAATTCAATTTGTAAAACAGTCAGTTCATTATACGCATCTCATGATTACGCAATGCAAGGAACCGTACTTTAACCGTTGGATAATATGTATAGTTATTAATGTATACTTAATAGCTCTGTTATATGACATTGAGCACTAGTCTATTAACACCAAACAAATATTAATAAATCGGTGTGTACCTGCGTGTATATACACATGCGCACTTATTTACATCCATAGACGCACACACGTGTATCTGAATAAGTGCTGAAATACTATAACCAATACCTTAAGCATGTCGATTAGCGCTAATCATAAATGACTTGACCGACAATAATTTAATTTTCTAGGTGTAAATCTAAAGAAAAATATATCTTCGGTCAGCAGGTGAGTGTTTGAATGTCGTATTCTCACCTGTGTCGGTTTACTTGTTTCATTTTCTTTGGATTCAATCACGAGAATTCAGGCTAACGTACGATGGCGGAAATGATGCCATGTCAAGCTCGATAAGTACATACATGGGTGATATCTTTGTACCTGTAAGCGATGTAATTAAAGATAAGTTTCGGCTTTCAATAACCGTCAAAGAGTGCATAAACCGTAAAATTAAAAGCAAATTAAACCAAACTTTGTATTCCAGACACCCGGCCTTGGGCGATTTCTACAATATTTACAGTGATTTTCTTTTTTATGATATGTGTTAACATTATTATATTTTTAATGCAAAAAAAAGCAAGAAACGCGAAAGAAGGAATTAATAATACTAGTTGTTTGATTTTTATCAGATTTATAAAACGTACTTCAATCTGTAAATTAAGCAATGCTACTAAATTTTATCTCTGGAAATGTACAGGAACCAAAACAGTTTTGCAATAACTATTACATCTAACACTTGAACGTCTAAAATTATTTCTGTCTATTTGTAATTTAGATTTCTTTAAAATTCAGGTATTTTGTTAACGTCTAAAAGAAAAAAGCAATGCATTTAAATGAAAAACAAAAACTTTATAATGATGGCGTCTCTCTACAGGCAACATTCAAATATTTCTGTTAATTCTATAGCAAAGAGAAAAAATAATATTCGAGGAATTAAAGCGCAATCTATTTGAACGTACTTTGAATCATATCCAATTAATTTAACGTAGAATCAGACCATTTCAAATTGATTAAATGAAGAATAAAAGAAAAAAAGAAAGAGCAACAAAAATTACATCATTTCTTCATTCAAACATGTTTGTTGGAATAATATACATATATTATGTTTATATATATATATATATATACACACACATATATATATATATATATATATATATATATATATATGTTTTCATAAATATCCTTTAAAGTTTCTTAATCAGATACTTGAAAATAAGACGAATTTCATCAAATAAGGAACCGCAGTTTTTTTACGACTCAAATACGTTTGATTACCTCCGGGATCATTAACAAGTGCGAATGTCAAAGACAGACTTATTACGCTCTTTGTGATGTTGATTGTCGTAAATTCGGGCGAATGCACTCTGTTATAATAATTAAAAAATTAACAGTGTATCCGATGTAGCTATAGACTTTTTATATACATAAGAATCACGGAATATATATATATATATATATATATATATATATATATATATATATATATATATATTGTATTATATTTTACTAATAAAACGAGATACAGAAATATCAATGTTTGCAATCGCCCAGCATGTCCCGGATCAGGTGCTTAGTCATGATCCGGATGTTCGCAGACTCATACCTCCGCAACTGGCGATCATTTATTAAGTTCTGTTGCTTACAAGAAAAATTATTCTCCCGACTTCATTTCTGTATTGTACAGTGCACGGAGCAGACTCCACTTGAATATCCTGTAGTCTGTTACTATTAATGTGCGGAGACCTGCCCTGTGCATACAGCGAGAATTGAAATACAAATTGGCCCTCTTTGGTGAACCCATTACCAAGCAGTGATAATTATTTTTTCTTAAACCCCTACCGTATCTTTACATTTTAAATTCGGTCGCTAATAAAAATTTTCTTATTAGCTACTTAGTTTTATAATCGTCGGACGATTTTGTTATGAAGAAGTGTCGGTCGAAAAGCGCATAACATATTTTAAGCGTTGATACTTCTGTATCTCGTTTTATTAGTAAAATAGGATACTTCTTATTTTCCTGAAATATTTATATCTATATCTATATATCTATATCCAGGTGAACAGGAGCCAAGGTTTTATGATTTTGATTCCCCTTGAATTTAGTTTTTTATATAAAAAGTGCTCAATACAACAAATATTTTACAGCTTAACATAATCATATTATTATGAATTAAAAGTACATTGCGACACGGAATGTTTTGTTTCTAGTCATAATCTAATCAGCAGGCAATGTTGGATGTTAGATGTGAAAATGATTTAATCATTTTCACAACCAACATTGCCTGATGACAAGATCCTATCTCGAAACATAGAAAGTTTCGTATTGCAATGTACATTTGATTCATAAATATATATATATATATATATATATATATATATGTGTGTGTGTGAGTGTGTGTGTGTGTGTGTGTGTGAATTTATATATATATATATATATATATATATATATATATATATATTGTTGTGGATTCTTGTTAGAAACCACACTAATAATAACACAAAACAGATACGAAAAAAAATGTAAGTGTATTGAACAAAATATATATAACCTGTACACTGTTAGTAGATTCCTGAGTACTATGAATTCTTGTTAGTAGAAGTTAAATATATACAAAGAAGTAAGTCCGGGTAATAAGTCTATATTTTTGCTGACCAACTAGCGGCGGACCAACTGCTCTGACAAGCACCCCATGAAAAGCGCTGTGTTACAAGCACTAGTTCTCTGTAGGCAGAGTCATTTCTATGCTTTAGACGAGTCTATTTATTGTGTAATATAGGGATGATCCCCAACACCCACCTCACTAGCTTCTTTTTAGAAAGGGTTAATATTTTTTGCCTTTTGGATCTATCATCAAAGGTTCCGTGAATTTCCGCTTTCTGTTGGTTCTTCTGATTTCTGTATTAGTTTTAGGTTTTTGAATAGCAAAGTTTTGAAAAATTTCCCCTATAATGTCCTCACTTTCTAAAGGTAGAGAGCTTGGTTCTTCACCTCTTCTTTTAATTTGATTCACATACATCTATGTGCAATCTTTTCTCTTTTGTTTTTGATTCTGCTTATAATTGTTCCCGGCTCCCAATACGCCATGTTATTAAATATTTTGAAATATACTTGTTCACCGGGCTTGAATGATTCTTTTCAATATCAAAGATGTATTTGGTTATTGCTTTTGCCTGGTGACAATTTATCGAAGATCAATCGATTTTTGCGCGCGAACATCACCTCAGCAGGTGAAGTCCTGATGGTTTTTTTTGGTTTGGTATTATACGGTAGACTTGTAGAAATTGCTGTAATGTTTTTTTCTGGTGGTGCATCAACAGCTTTTTTTAAACGCCTTCTTTAGCGTATCCACAAATCTTTTGTCTAACCCATTTGACCGTGGGTGATAGGGTGCTGTTTTTATGTCTTATTTGGTCCATTTCACAAAAATCTTTAAAATCACTTAACGTGAATTATGTACCATTTTCTGTAGCTCAACAGTCAACGACACTAACCCTAGCAAATAGTTCATGCAAACAGTTTATATTGTTGTCAGTTGTTGAGTGTTTATATTTGAAAACTTCCGGCCAATACACATAGCTTCTCATGAGCGCTTTCATACGATTCTTTCCCGGATGACTTAAATGAATATCTTTTAAAATTCTCCTTTTAGTGACTTTGGTATCACGACCCTTTCATTATATAGTAGAATATTGTCACAAATTGAGAAACTAACTGTGAAATTGGTGTCTCTGTCTTTTATTTTGTTCTTTGTGTTGTTTATGAATTCGTCCGCTTCTGCGTTCCTTGTTATTTCTAATAATGTAACCGCTAGTTCTTTGACCGTGTTACTTAATACTTTGCTGATTTCATCCTCAGCTCTCAGCGCCGCTACCACTGAGTCTTCTAAGAGTTCATTTTCCTAGCTATCTTTTTCGATGGTATATATTACAATTTAAAAATGTAGTTTATTAATATTCTCCCTCACCTCAGGAATCTATTTGCGGTGTATACTGGTAATCCCTTTTTTATCCAAATATGGTAAGGAGCGGCTTATGATCGGTCTGTCGCATCAATTCTCTACAATATCTATATCTATGAAATCGAGGTACGGCAAAAGTAATTCCCAAAGATTCTTTCTTTATTTGTGAGTAGTTTTTTTCGGCTGGTAGCAAAGCTCTCGATGCGTGGCCTACCGGCTTTCTCGTACCGTCCTGCATTTTATGTAGAATACAAACTCCCACACCGTATGAGCTTGCATCACTTGCTATAATAAGCTCCAACCTGGGTCGAAAAGTGTCTAAGTTAAATCTGACGTCAATTTGTTTATAATTTCCTTAAACGGCTTTTTGCAATCCTCCGACTAGTTCCACTGGACATCTTTCTTATGTAATTCGTTAAGGGGTGCCCTCAATTTATGCATACTATCGATGAACTCTCCATAGTATTTAGCAAAACCGAGGAAGCTTTGTAATTCTGCGACGTTTTTAGGCTCAGGCACGTTTTTAATTGCTTAAACTCTCTCTGGGTCTGGTTTCCTTCCTTTCTCATTTATAATGTGGTCTAGATATTTTATTTCTTTCAAGAAGAAAGCACATTTCTTCTCTTTAACTTTTAACCCAATGTCCTGTAATCTTTTAAAAGTTTCTTTGAAACGTGTGGCATGGTATTCCAAATTATCACTTTTAACTAAAATATCGTGCAGATAAGCTGCGGCGAAATTTTGTCCCGTCAGCATGGTGTCCATCTTCTGCTGAAATATTGCAGGCACTACCTTTATTCCGAATGGTAGCCTGTTGTATTTTAATAGACCTTTGTGCGTATTTATGCACAGTATTTTAGAACGTTCTTCTGTAATTGGAATCAGCAAATACGCTAAACTTAGTTCAATCTTTGAAAAGATTTTCCACCATTGAGTTTGGTGAATATTCCTTCTGGGCAACGGGTGATGATGGTCTTTTATTGCATTATTTAATCCTGTGGAAAAGTCTGCACACGCGGATTTCTACCGATTTTTTCTTGACATAAACAACCAGTGCCGCCCATTCACTAAATTCAGTTTTTGAAATGATCCCAGTATGCTGAAGTCTCTCCCGTTCTTTGTCTATTTTATCAATTTTGGCGAAAGATACGTTTCTCCTTTTCCTAAATACAAGTTGAGCATTCTGTTTAAGCTCGATTTTCGTTTCAAATTTGTTGCAACGTCCTAACCCACTTGAAGACATCTCTGGGAATTCTTTGTACAATTCTTCCTTCAGTTTTGTGGCTTGCAAAAACTCACAGTCTATTTTTTGCAAAACGAACTAATAGGTAAATCCCATACACTGAATTTCTGCATTCATTCCGTTCCTACTAGATTGTCTTAATTTCTAATTACGTAGATTTTTAGTTTTATTTTTCCCTGAAATTTTACATTCAGTATAATTTTGCCTTCGACATT
Organism: Ascarosepion bandense; assembly: GCA_037127315.1. Classification (NCBI taxonomy): domain Eukaryota; kingdom Metazoa; phylum Mollusca; class Cephalopoda; order Sepiida; family Sepiidae; genus Ascarosepion; species Ascarosepion bandense. The sequence goes on from JBBBDQ010000485.1 coordinate 735,715, forward strand.
TATCCTTTTCCCCCGTTACAGATTTAGCAAATTTTTAGTGTGCAACATGGTCGGCCTGTTCAACTTGTTTGTAAGTTTATTATTGTCAAATCTTACCCCGAATCCAGTTGCAATTTGATTTTCTTATTCAAAATTTCCATTTCAACATATTTCCTCATATTTTCCTTGTTTTCATCCTTAGCCTACAAGGTTGCGTTTTCTCATTTCGTTGTCTTTAGCAGCAACCAGTCTTTAGACAAATATAAAAGACACTTGAAATTGGGGTAAGCTCCGCCAATTAAAATCGTCACGATGTTTGTTCACGATAGCTGCGAATGTAGAATAGTCCTCCTTTATCTATAAATATATATATATATATATGTGTGTGTGTGTGTGTGTGTGTGTGCGCGTGTATGTGTGTGCGTGTGTGTGTGTGTAAGGAAAAGTGCTAGAAGCCGTGAACGTTTTGTTTGAATTGTAAATGCATTTTGTATGATATATTCTTCTTCTTCTTCTATGTGCCCTGTCCCTTCAGGACGTAGGCGATCATGGATCTCCACGTCTCCCTATCCCTTGTGGCTCTTAGTATGTTTGCTCCTGTTGCTCCTGGCAACCCCCGTTCCGTCATCCACCTGATCAGACTCTGCAGATATGTTATCCGCTGCCTTCCTCTGTCTTGCTAGGAGAGAAAGGACGCTAACTTTTTCCTTAGACTGAAGACGGGGAGAGAAAAAAGGTCATTTTAAATTCTATAGAATCCTTTTTTTTTTTTTTGGTAGCTAGAGGCAAAAACAGAAAAAATTCAAAATATACTCACTCTGAAAGAAAATATATGTAAATAAAATATACGTAGCATGAATTAAACGAACCTTTCCTTTAGCTAGTCTAAATTCTAAGAACCTCGCAGCAGTAATTACAATCAGCATACTTAACCAGTAGTCACAAGAAATATTATGCATATTCGACATTTTGGCAGTCATCTTCTGACTTTCTTTGGTTCTAGTATGATATATTAAGTATCCGTAACAGTATTTGTGTCGCTACATGTATTTCGACTCTCTTCAGTTGACTTTCCTCAGGCGGATAAACTTCCGACTACATATCGGGATCCATTTGTTTTTCTGTTGCCCAAAGTATCGTGTATATACGAAGATAGGTGGTGAGCTGGTCAGAAAGATCATATGCTTGCGTGTTTGTTACATTTTTTCACACTCGAACGTTAAGTCTCTTCCGTCAACTTTCGTTGGTCATTAAATATTTTTTCACTCACATGCGAAATTTCATTTCGTCTCTATACTTTAAAGTTGTTTTAACCGATTTTGATTCAATTCTACTCTACGTTCATTTAAATCTTTTTTGTTGTTTTTGAAATTATATTTTTTGGAACGGTTCACGAATTAGTTTTTATTTCTTTTATTTTTTTAGATCGCATTTGAAGGTAGTTGAAAATTCAAACACGATCAAAAAACAAAAAAAATATGCGAAAATATAATATTCCAATAATTTACGGAAGAGTGGTTTGAGGAAGTGTAGCAGTGACTTACCTCGGCGACCTAAACGGGCCAGAGTCCAGTACTTCCAGTTCGTCCGAGAAATAGACCTTCGTTGTTCCTCTTCGATGAAGTACCCAACTCTGGCCCGTTTAGGTCGCCGAGGCAAGTCACTGCTACAGGAAGTTAAACAATATGATTACAGGTGTGCCTGCATTACTCAATCAAACGTGAGAATTAATTTAAACAACGAAGTTGAACATTTAGATCACATGAAGGAAATTGTTGCATTATGCCATGATAAAGTGACACTAATTCCTAGGTAGATACATGAAACTTTTATTTTACTGAAACTTCATTTGTCATCCGCCACTAGGGAGTCAATCATATATAAAAATATTTTTAAAGAATTAATGGATTTATTTTTAATTCAACATATTTATTAATTAAAACATTATTTTAGGACATTTCATATTTGAAATAGACGCCCCATTTTATTTGTAAATTATATATCTACAAAAAGAACGCTTTAGATCTAAAATATGGAATATAAGTGAAGCAAGCAAAAAGATCTCTCCAAATCTGAAGTATTGAATCTGAAAAAGTACAGAAAAAAAGAATCCTGATATGGAGTATGGAGTTTATTGCTTAACTGATGAATGGGTGACCTGGAAGATAGAAATATAGCTTTTGTCGTTAATGGTCTACAAGTTAAACATATCTTCACCGCAGTAAATGTGATTTCAAAGTAAAAGAAGAATACAAATGATTTTTGTTAAATAAATCATAAATCATAAATAATTTACATATGTACAAACACAAACTGCTATCCGGTGCTGCCGTGAAGAGAGAGGAAGAAAGAAAAGAGAAAGAGAAGGTGAAAAAGTGTTGGTTGCTATTAGTCGATGTTCTGTGTCAACGGCGAAGTCGGTCGGTGAGAATAAAGGGGAGGTACCTGCATGATTCTGTTTTTCCCGTCTGTTTGATGCTTGATTCTTGCGTGTTTTTTACAAGAAAACTAATGTGTCTTTTCACCGGATCTGTTGAACTTGTAGAGCGAGAATATTTTGAGAACCCTAGAAGTTATACCTGGATTTGTCATCGGAGGCCACAATTTAAACAACCTAAGGTACGCAGATGAAACAGTGCTAATAGCAGACATAAAAAGAAAACTACAAGACCTCCTATAGAAGTTAGCTGAAAAGACTGATAAGAAAGGACTAAAAATAAGCTTTTTTTTTTAATCATCTCACCCCAAGCAAGGCATTCCACTGCCATTATTGCGCATGGGGCTTCATAGGGGAAGGTAAAGAGAAGGAGTGGTTAGACATAGGGAATGTCAGGAGGAAGGTGACAGATGAGTAAGGATAGCGAGGGTGAGGTTTGGCAGATGGGAAGAGTGTTTGATAGAATGGGAGCAGGTTAGTGTGTTAGGAGGTGTCTATTGACCTTACATTTAAACTCCAGGAGATTGTAGCCGTCGGGGAAGCAATCATTTGGAAGAGAATTCCACAGTCGAGAAGTGCGAGGAAAGAAACTGTTGGAGTAGAAGTTACGGCTGCATTTTATCGGTTTCACTGTAAAAGGGTGGGATCTAGTTGCTAATCTAGTATCTCGTGAAAATTCGTATCTAGAGGGCACCAGTGATCTAAGTTCATCGGAGCAGAAGCCGTGGAAATATTTATAGAAGAGACACAGGGAAGCCACGTCGCGCCGGTGGGAGTGAGACTGCAGGCGGTCTGTCAAGTCGGTATCTATCACATTACAGACCCTCCTCTGAACCTTATCGAGAAGCCCGAGGAGAACAGCAGGAGCGCCCGACAAGATATGGCAGCAGTATTCAATGCACGGGCTGATGGTAGATTTATAAATGTGTAGGATAGATTTAGACGGGAAAAACTTCCGGGCCCTACACAGAGAACCGACTTTCATAGCAGCGAAAACCGAATGCATAGTCAACAGTTAAAAGAGAATATGCAACATACAGTTCGGGGAAACTAGAATCAAGCAGGTACAAAAATTTAAATACCTGGGAAATGGTATAACAGAAGATGGAAATTGCAACACAGAGATCCGAAGGTAAATTGGCATGGCAATGGAAGCATTCCAGACGTTGATTAAAGTAATAAGAAACAGGACAATTTCACTAGAAACAGAGTACTGGATTGCTATGTGTTGTCAGTTATTCAATATGGCAGTGAATGCTTGACGATATCATCAAAGATGAAGGAAAAAACTGAAGCAACTGAAATGGGGTTCTACGGAAGGATGCTGCGAATATCGAGAATCGAGCATGTCAGCAGTGATGAGGTCTTAGGAATGATAGAAAGGAAAAGGAAATTAATACTGAGACTCAGGAAAAGACAACTGAAGTTCCTGGGATAAAGCAGCGAGGAAGGAGTGCTTGGAGAACCTGATACTAACAGGCCAGATAAAGTGAAAAAGAGACAGGGGAAAGCAACGGATAACATATTTGAAGGACCTAATCAGGTGGATGATGGTACGAGGGCTGCATGGTGTAACAGGAGAAGGCGTGATAAGTGCCACCAGGGATAGGAAGACGTAGAAAGCCATGATCGCCTACGTTCTGAAGGGACAGGGCACATAGAAGAAGAAGAAGAAGAAGAAGAAGAAGAAGAAGAAAATTTGCATAGGCTTTTTACTTTTTCTTAGTTTGTCTTATTGATTCTCCCTTCAGCCGGTAAGCAATTCCTTTTTCTATTGGTTAATATATTTTTTACATCAGCTCGCTAAATGAGTAATAAAATATTTGTTATGATATCAAAAGATATGCAACGATCCCATGCGCAGAAATTAAAATCTGTTATTCCACTTGGTCATCAAGCAGTCAAAATTCGGTTAAACAGATAAGTTTAAGAAACACGACGAGTTTGATCAAACTAAACAAATTAACGCTCCAGATTTGTAAACTGGAATCTAAGTGAAGAAAAAAAAGAGCACTCCAGATCTTCAACGTAGATTCTGACTAAAGTAAACAAAAAGAACACTCCAGATCTGGATTATGGAGTCTCTGTAAAGTAGAAAGTAAACTCTCCAGATCTAGAGTCTAGAGACTGAGTAGAGCAACAACAAAAAAAAAAAGCTTCAAATCAAGAGTATTTTAATTTTTATATTTTTCTTTATTTAATATATAAAGAATAAAAATGAGTCTTAGAAAACAAGAATTTAGGGAAGAGTGAAGAAGTCGCTTTACATATCTTTAGAATTCCAGGTAAATGTTCGTTTTAGGTGTCGACGGCTTTTCTCCCTACAAATTTATCCAAAATAGCATTATTTCTGTGCAAATGTATATGCTAAAATCAAATCAACAATTAGTTATTGAAGAAATATACCTGTTTTGCTTTGAAAGTCCATAAAAAAACGAACTATATCTCGCACTTTTCCTCTCCCGTAACTCTCACGAAGTCATGTAATTAACTGCAGAATGACGTTCTACGTAGTCAGAAGTTTTTGTCGAATTTTCGCCGATTTTCTTCCTTTACTGAAACTTCCGGCGATGTACTTCCTGATATGAGAGTACAAGCGTAGAAATACAATAACGCATTACTTTAATTTCCGGAAGTACATCGCCGGAAGTATCAGTAAATGAAGAAAAATCGACAAAAAATCTGCCAAAATTCGTTCAAATGCGCAGTACGTCATTCTGCAGTTAATGACTTCGTGAGAGTTACGGGAGAGAAAAAGTGCAAAATATAGTTCGTTTTTTATGGACATTTAGATAAAAAAAATATAAGTTTCTTGAATAACTAACACTTGATTTGAGTTCAGCATATACATTTACACAGAAATAATGCTATTTTGGATAAATTTGAAGGGGAAAGCGTCGGGACTTACAACGAAAATTTACCGAATTCCAAATTGATTTAGAGGACAAAATGTCATCATGATGCCTCATAGCAACCAGATCGTATTTGTTGCTTTCAGAATAGATTCATTAATAATAATGACAACTGATTACATTGCTTCAATCTCAGATATTTCTGACGTCAATAATTCCAAGTGAAAATTTTCATGAAGATAATTTCATCTGCCGATGAGAATCATGGTTCAAATATGGACTAAAAATTGAAGCTACGAAATGTGATTAAAACCAAATCGAGGTCAGGATTGGCTGATAAAAAAAATTAATATTTTTTGATTGATCTCCGTAACACGTTTAACTACAAACATTTAAAAATTCACGAGCACATACCGTAACAGATTCATCATGAGATGCCATTCCTATCATATTTTTAAATCAAAAGATTTAAAAGATTTTACTAAAACAAGCTGAAAATAATTATACCACTTTTTTTTGGCAAGTATTAATTATAAAAGCAATTTTTGGGTAATTTGTAATTTGTCCACGTAATAAAAGCAAAAATGTTTACAAATGATAATATATTGCTGTATTATATTAAATATGTACACGCGCACACACACACACACACACACACACACACACACACAAATATATATATATATATATATATATACATATATATATATATATATATATATATCTTGTCTGTAGCCAAACATAAAATGTTATAGTAAAAGCCAGTGTTTCAAATATTTTATATGATAAATTGCCAGATATTTTCTTTTTTTTTTATAAATATTATTTCTGTCAACGATAAATTCATAAAGCATATATATATTTCATACTTACAATCATTTATAGATGGTGGAATAACAATAGACGGAATAATGAATAAGAAATACGAAAACGACTGACGGGTTTCATTCCCACCTTCATCAGAGTCAACTAAGAATTTTTTTTTAAATTCATTTTTTTAAATTTAAAATATTAAAAGATGAAAATGAATCATGTAGTATTGGGGGAAAATGGGGAGGGTACGTACACTCTCAATTTTTTAATTTTAAAATTTTTTTTTAATTTTTATTTTTCTCCCAAAATAAGAGTGTTCAGAATTAGATGAGCCAAATTATGTCCAAGCCTAAAAATTGAAGAAGTTTTTATGAAGGATTCTATTTGGTTTTACAAGCGTAGAGTCCAACAGTTGACTTGTTCTTAGAAGAAAAACATATTTGCAGTTGTTGAGACACTAAAAAAGATGTTTTTTTTTACCGCCATGAAACCTGTTAGTACTCATTAGCCTCTCTGATTGTGATACAGGTGGCTTAATATAAACATAAAAATAATTCTCCACACCATGATATACCGGACTACTCCCGATATCTATATTTTAATGAAGCAGATAAGGCAGAATATAGATTAGAGTTGTCATATACGGACAGGAGCTGCACAATCTTCACTTTTCACTCTCTACGTCATTGTAATTGATGAATGATTTTCCATCCTACAGCTCATTTCTCATAGACCATTACTCTATCGCTATTTTCGTCAAAAGTGTTAAAACTAATTACTTTCCGAGTTCCATCAGTTCTAACCTTTACTACTAGGACAATACATGTTACGTATATTTTAGCGCATCAAACTCGTTCCCTTCTTTAGTGAAATCTAAGTTCCAATCAAGCAACTTCTTTGTACAAACTGCTACTTTGTTGAACCGACTCCCAAGAGGATGCTTCATTTCAATTTTAACCTATTTAAAATTAGGCTTAAGTCTTCTTCTGTACATATCCCTATAAGCAATTTTTCTTACTCTGTGATGGTAAACATTGTAAAATAAGAAACATATCCTTCCATAACCACAGCTGGAAACAAATTATCTTAGTCATATTAGTAGCAGTAATATTATCCTACCGAGGATGTGCGTTGTGGTGCAGTGGATATCGACTCGGAACGACAAATCGGCGAGGCAAGTTCGAATTCTAGTTGGATCCATTGTATTCACTTACGCGCAAATACCATTGGGAAAGGTTTTAATCCGTCTCTTCCCTCCCGTTATGGGTTAAATAACAGGACAGATTGTGTTCTATAGCCTTGGCTGGCAACCAGTACCGCAGAATGCAATGGCAACCTACTGCAGGATAATTTTCTGCCCAGTCAGTCATGTATCTTTTGAGACATGATCGCCCAATCGCGTATCACGTATGGCACTTAACTGACTGAATATTATCACTGAATGGCATATCATTTGAAAGAATGTTACCAAAAGAAAATACAATAGGCCAAAAAGACTTTCATTTTTTTAACCTAATGCTAGACATCCTTTCATGTAGTGGATATTTTTTCTTTTGGGCTGTATCAACCATACCGATTACAAATAGATATATTCATCAAACTCTTCCTATATTTAAACTGCGTATTCTAGCTACCTTCTGTATAAAAGACTTTTTGTTCGTATTTATATTGTGCTATAATGATTAAAAGGGATTATTTTACTGAAATATATGAAAGAATTTTCAAAATTTCCGTTGAACGTTAGAAAATGCGAACTACAAAATAATCACAGTATATGGAAAAATTAACTCTTCTCATATCATCAAATTAAACATACGCTTTCCTTTTTTCATATACTTAAACTGTAATTTATAAACTATTATGAAAATGAAATTTCACTGGAATATGTTGTGAAAGCATTCATCTGAAATTCAAAAACGAAATTTAGCAAAATGCTCACAATATTTCGAAGGAAAGAAATATGATATAATTTTTGTTGATTTTTATGCCAACATTATCCAGCTCAACAAGCTATGACAGATCCTAAAAGAAATGATTTATTTTGTTTGAGACACAAAAAAATCAATCAGTTTTGCTTCAAGGAAGACTGGCTGAACGCATTAGATACATTAATGTAACCGTAAATAAATCAGTTGATTTATTGACAACACTCGTTACCATATTTGCTTAGTTTTATTATCTATAGTAGTTAGCTTATTTGTATTATCTGCAGTAATCTGTATTATTTGTGGAAATGGAAACGGTATAGTTTATGAAAGAATGTTTCCATTAAGACAGTGCAAACTAGAAAATTGGATATAATTTTATTTTTTACGATATTCTTTCTTTGTAAATGTAACGTTCCTCTATTTTATGAATCGAACGATGCTGATAAAAATTTTAGCATGTAATCTTTTTAAAACGGCAATCTTTTTCTCATTTATCTAAACTATAAATTCTAGTTTTGGAACGTTAAAATATCAATGAAGTATCTTGGGAAATTTTCTTTGAAATTTAGAAAATATGATTTTCAAGAGAACTATTTATGGTATATGAAAAAAAGATCAAAAATCATTTTGAACTAACATAAGGGAGATGGAAATTATATTAAAAATTATAGAATAATCTATATTTTCGTTATGGTTTTTCCTTGAATACCTACGTTATATACAGTGGGTAGCAAAAGTATTTAACGAATTTTACTTACGCTATATACAGTGGGTAGCAAAAGTATTTAACGAATCGTTTTTCATAATTTTCACAAAAGTTGAAGTTGAATGATATTTGAAACATTTTAATGAACATTGTCTAACTAAACTTAGAGTAAGAATGAGAAATATTGTTTTTTATGTGCTTTATTGTCAATTGTCGAATTTGACTTTGAGTAAAAGTATTTAAAATGATTTTTTAATAATTAGTGGCATATCCTCTAGTCGTTTGCTATAGTTTCTTGCATGAAGAATTTGTCAGTTTTACATATTCTTCATCATAGACCTTCTTCAGTTCCTTGATATTTTTGGGATCTCTTGCGTGTACTCTCGATTTCAAGGATTTTCTATAAATTTTCTATTGGATTAAGATCCGGTGACTGTCTAGGCTATTCCAGAACATTAATTACATTTTCTATGAACCAGTGATGAGTTGTTTTAGCCCTGTGTTTTTGGATCGTTGTCCTGTTGAAATACAAAAAAAATAAGTCAAGCGTTAATGCCGTTGCACTTTTTAATAGATAGGTTGATAAGATTTGTTTGTATTTTACTGCATTTATTCCAAATCATTACAATTCCACCCCTTATTTGACTGTTGGAATGGTGTTTACGAGATTGCATTCAATTCCTTTTTTTTCCATAAATCTGTGGCCATGTTTCTCGCGAAAAACTCAATTTTTGTTTCATCTCACCAAATAACTTTCTTCCAGAATTCGTCTGAGTAAGGTTGTAACATTTTAACAAATTTAAAATATTTTTGCATATGTTTGCGTTTTAACAGAGCTGACTTTCTTGGTGATCTGGAATACAGGCCTGTACTATTCAGTGATCTCTTAATTGTATCTTTACGTACTTCAATTCCAGCATTTTTTAGATCGTTCTGAATTTCTTTTCGAGACTAAAGTGGCTGTTTCTTCACATTACGGCTATATATTGTTCGGCAGTCTCATTTAATTTACGTTGACGGTCGACCACTCCTTCGAAAATTTCAGTAGTATCACATTTTTCTACTTTAAAATTTTAAAATTACTTATGTATACATTGTTGTTGTTTGAACATGTAGACATAAGTAATTTTAAAATATTGAGCAATTTTTCGATAACTCTTACTAAATGTGTGCAGATTCATAATTTTTTGTCACATATCATTTAACAATTCATTTTTTTAACCATTTTAATAAGTTTACATAGCGGGACAGACCTGTGTTCACTACGAGCCGATTAAGTGACGTGATTGGTTAAAACATATATTGAAGATTATCTGCGATTGGTTGAAGTACAAACCATATCAAAATAAGTGAAAGTATTTTTAAAATACTTTTTTACCGTATTATTTGTGTAGGTGTTAAATAATTTTGCATCAAGTCTTATTAAAAGATTGGCAGTAAATGTACATAAAAACAATTTTTTTCAACTTTACTCTATGTTTACTTAGACAATATTCATTAGAATATGTGAAATAAGTATCCTTTAATTTATATCATAAAATTATATAAATATATATATATAATCTTTGAATCATGTGCTACAAGGAATTAAAAAGAATGTATTTGAGATGTTTGGTCAAATTTTGCTTTTGAGCAAAAACTTTGACTGTGGGAATCACAGCTTCAAAAAGGAAACTACTTTCATTTCACAATTCTCCAAAATCAGAAGAGAGATATAAAACCAAACATCTTTGTAAGCTCTATTACGGACTTGAAAAGCGAATTTTCCTCTCGTCTCCTGACTTCCGGAAATATAGAATTCTCTTTGAGTTATTTGGTAAACCTGATGAAAAAGATGTGCAGCAAGTCGCAGAAGAATATCAGTTGGTTTTAACTGAAACAGTGCGACAAATCTTTAAAATCAAAATTTCATTTCGAATCCACTGCTGACTTCTACAAGAAATATATATTGTCAACCGGAAAATATAAAAACCTTATGGCTAATGCAAAACCGATCTAGTTATTTGTTGGAAGAACATCAGCTTCGAAAGAATTTTGTTCAAAAATTAAATATACTAAAAGTCATTTGAGAAGAAGCTTGTGTGACGAACACCTGGATGATGTTTTGCTCTTGTCATCAACAAATATTTAATCTGATGTAGAAAAGTTATCGCACAATAAGCAGAAACAAGTGTCTCATTAAATCACTTACTGTTTCTAATTGTATTTCATCTGTAGCAAGGAATTTGCTCTTTTTTTAGATTGTGATTCTAGTTTGTTTTATTCCTATAGTAAAATAATGATTGTATTGTTAAATGTGTTTGTATGTTTTCTTCGTTTTGTTATTTTTGTAGTAAAATAAGTGATATTGTTTAATTACAATAAAAATTACATTGAATCCTTGCTTTCTTCAAACACATAAAAAATTTATTCACATAACTAATAAGATGGTTCTTCTCCATGACACTAAAGCCGTAGCTGTTTGGTCCTCTTCCAAGATTCTACATAGCTTTTTAGTCCTCACTCTCCAAAAGGCTGCCGACCAGTGGTCTATAGTATTCTCAGTATCCTTCTGTAGACTTACATTTCTCTTACTTCAGGTCTCTTCTGCATCTGTAATGAGATTGGTTAGCATTCATTGCCACGTAGGAAGACTGATATTATATAAAAGATTAGTACACTTTTCTTTGTTTCTAACAATATATTCCTGTTTTTTCATAATTTTCTGAGCTTTTGGAAGTTTTTTTTTGTTTTCTTTTCAAGCATAATTTAAATACTAAATATTAACAAGCTCCCTACGCTACAGATGCTTCTATGGACATTATAATCTTAACCTCTTCATTAAAGATTCAGTCGTCTTCCATCTTCTTTTTTTCATAATCTTCCCTTCCCTATTTCACTCACGTCTCATACTAAATACAACAAAATTATCCACATTTTGAATCATGAAATTCTCAAAAATGCTTGAAGAAAAAATAATTTCCTAAATGCTCTGGCAAACTCATTAAGACTTTGCACCATTCTTTCCCTAATTATCTCTACGAACTTTTGAAATCTGCGGTTTTTGAATTAAAACAAAGACAATATGTACTTTTTCACAAGGCATACATTGCAGGAAATAGTCTTGCTATTCTTTCCTTTTAATAAATTTCTATTTTAACATGAAAAATGAATATTTTATTTTTACACTATTCCACGCATTCCAACCTGCCGACAACCAACCTTCTGATGAAAACCTTCTGATAATTCTGATAATGATAAATTCTGCATAAAACTTGTAAGCTGTGGTGAGTTCAGTTAAGTCTGACACAAGGCCAAACCAAGAAACATAAACCAGCCCTCTACGCCACACAGTCACCGACAGGATGTGGCTTCCCTCTGTCCTTTCTACACATATTTCTGTTCTGACGAGCTTCATTCAATGGTGCCCGACCCACATGAATTTACTTGTTCTACGAGATTAACAACAAATTCTCACCACTTTACCGTCGAAATAGGTAAATATAACCACCTGTTCTACTCTGTCAGTTTCTTTTTTTCTGCTTTCTGCTTGTGGAACACCCTACCGTTTGCTTACTTCCCTGATAGCTTATGTCAGATAAGTGCCATACGTGATACATGCTTTGGACGATTATGTTTCGAAAAAGACATGACTGACTGGTCAGAAGATTATCCTGCAGTAGATTACCATTGCTCTCTGTGGTAGACTGGTTGCCAGCCAAAGCTATAGAACCCAATCTGTCCTTTTATTTAACCCATAACTGGAGGAAAGAGACAGATTAATAACTTTCCCAATGAATAGAAATAGAAGATTAATGCTCCTGGTATTCCCAAGCGGTCACCCATCTAAGTACTGACAAGGTTCGATATTGATTAACTTCGATATTGCTTAACTTCGGTGATCGGACGAGAACCGGTGTATTCAACATGATACAGCCTGATTTCTCCGCAACTGCCATTTTCTATCCCCTTGACTCCCATCGTTCTCTTGTTCTTTCTTGGACATTACCTAGACCGATTTTTCCTCTTCCACCCTCTAACTGTAATCCCCTGCACATCAGAGTCAGTACTGCTTTCCTTGGGTAGGAGGAAACGATTATAAAAATAATTTGTAAATAATTACAGTATTTCATATTCTTATTTTCTTTCACTCCTAATAACCCTGTTAGGGCGCTCTCCACCCTTTTAATGATAAATGAACTACTCTGTGCACTACAAATAGTGGTAGTGTCAAGACATCGGTGTTGTCGGCCGCAATGTCAGTTGGCATTTAGAATACCCACTATAAAATGACCATGTGTCACATCCAGCCTTGCGTGGGAAGGCTAGTAAATACAGTCGGCGGCAATGTCAGCTGGCATTTGCCTCTGCAACTGCGACACTCTCAACACTCTGCCTTCGGGTAGAGGGCGCTCTCTGCTTCGGAGCAGGGAGCAATAACCCAGTTGTGGTTCCGCCGAAGGATAGAATCACGACTGGGCAAAAATAGACACACATTTTTTGGCCGGGCCATATAGCCCGGAAATCCCACTTTTAACTGACCATGTGTCACATGTTGCCCTTAGTGGGAGGGACAACTAAATATGGTTGGCAATAATGTCACAGTAGCGATATGCCAGTGCTAGAGTGATTGGAACTGTGCTACCAACTCAATCGGATACTTCCGGTAGTCAACCGGAAGTGATTATAATAGGACTCTACATCGTACGAAGAGACGCACAATTAATACCTAACCCCACTTTGTAAATACTATTTTCTTCTGTAATAAATTTATTAATATAATTTTCTGTTGTTCGTATTTATTCCCGCAAAACTCAAGAAACCCTGTGGGTATGAGTGGCATTATCACCTTCATGAATTATTTTTAAAAATGGCCAAATAATCGAAAAACAATAAACATAGCGAATAAAACCCAACTGAAGCGCAAAATGTATCGTCACAATCTTCGATGGCCAGGTCATATCATTTGCCTTAACGAAGAATACAAAATTAAATGCTCTCCAGCAAAGTTGTTTCACGACACTCGACTCTAGCCTAAACCAAAAGAATGTTTCCAAGACTGATTGAAAAAGCGTTTTGCAGCCTGCTTTTTAAAAGAAAATGTCTGGGGAAACTGCTACTTGTCGTCGAAATACGTGTAGACCGAATATTTCATGAAGGCGATAAGATCGTTCTAAAACATACGATGAGTTGAACAAATCTCAAGTATCAAGATCCACTGTTGACAGTATCAAGATCCATTTTCTTTCTGAAGAATACTTAAAACGTTGTTCTAACTTCCGACCAATGATAATACGTTTCCAACGAAGCCATTTTCGGTACGAAATGTTTAATGTCTTTTACTGTTCTTTTTTTTTTTAATAAATTAGTTCGGAATATCTGACCGGCATATTAATACAAATATTTGTTTCACGTTTTAGATCTAACTCCACCGAGATTTCCTTTCCGAAAGATGAAACAAACCTCCCATTATGCTTTTTAGTAAAGAACTTATATCTATCTATCTATCTATCTATCTATCTATCTATCTATCTATCTATATCTATCTATCTATCTATCAATATCTATCTATATATCTATCAATATCTATCTATATCTATCTATCTATCTATCAATATCTATCTATATCTATCTATCTATCTATCTATCAATATCTATCTATATCTATCTATCTATCAATATCTATCTATATCTATCTATCTATCTATCTATCTATCTATCTATCAATATCTATCAATATCTATCTATCTATCAATATCTATCTATCTATCTATCTATTGATTGGTTGTTTCATACTTAGTTTTTGGTACTAATACGGTTGGACCAGTACACAATTGTATGAAAAAGTGTTCTATACAATTATATTGTAGAACATTTGAATATTTTTCATTTTTAAACGACTTATTTCGTTACCTTCGTTTCTACCATGAGTGGTGTGTTCAGGCGATTTTTAATAAGTATTATTTAAAATCGCCTGAAGACACCACTCATAGTAGATACCAAAGTATATATATATATATATATATATGAATAGAATAAATAAAGAACAAGTAGTAAAAAGTGTCTTTAAACTAACATGTTTCACTTATAACAAGCTTCATCAGAGATTTAATAAGGAATAATGATTTAAAAATCCAATAGACAGTATTTTTAAATGAATAATAGTTTCAAATATCAGATACCTGTCACGTGTGATAAAGCAACGGATGAATATTAAAATGTAGAAGCTAAAACCTGTGTTTGTTTAACTGTATGTATCAACGAATTCTTTTTAAATAAAAGAAGAAAAAACATTTATGAATGTATGCATTGATAAAAATCAAATGATGGAAAGATTTTTATAGAGAAATAGCGTGTGAATCACGTATGAATTATAAACGAAATGTATTTCTGTTTAAATTCTATTGGAAATATTGTTAGCATTTAGCATCTTTCAATGAAATAATAATTTACTAAATAACGTTAACAATTAGTATATTTCAATGAAATAAAATATTACTATGTATTAAAATTATTATAATAACATAGTTAATTAAAAAAGAACGCGTTGACACATACAGTTAGACAAACACAATTTTATCTGTCATTCAATAGTTTATGAACTATTGAATGAAAGAACAGAAAATAAGTTAAAACCATACTAAAAAAACCTATTAGGTTCATACAAGCATGGATGAAAACGTTATAATTTCTTGTAATTTTAAAAACTGCGTGTTCAATAATTCCTTGCCACATGAGCGTTGAAAACAAACCAACGTTACGTGAGCGTTCTGAAAAAAAAACGGTAAATGGTAAAATCAGTTATTGTAAAAAGCCTAAAAACACCACTTTTGATTTCCTGGTATCGATATCAAAGAAGTTTTTTTCGTCGTAAACTGAATTTTGAAGGCTAAATAAGTCCTCTGAGCAAATAGTATCATGGTTGAGACTAAGAACTAAAATTATGCCTACTTAGAGCCTAACCCGAAGCAAAAACTAAAATAAAATGGCTGAAAAAAAAAACAGACATACAGGCATAATAAACAGACACACACACAAATATCTTTCCTTTTATATATCTATATATTATAGATTTTATGCACTATTGTAAAAACTGCAACTTTGAAACTTCGTTTCTTATGTCTTTGTCTATGAGTGTATCAAATTTGATTAAAATCGGACCACTCCTTCTATAACCCGATTTTTTGGATTATCGATTTTCGATATTTATCAGGGGTACCTCGACACAAACCTTTGCTAAGAACACACGCAGACGTTTATAGTACAACTGTGTAAATTTTCAAGAAAATCGGTTCAGTCATTTCGGAGACCATAATAACGGACAAACAGATACACATACACACATACAGAGACAAAGTTCCAATTATAAATGTGTTTATATATATATATATATATATATATATATATATATATATATTTACGCTCTCACACCCTGATTGAGCACTCTGGAAGAAAGGTAGACTTTGAAAAACAGTAGTCATTCTAGCGTGTACGCATCGCTCATTCAGTAAAATGAATTGGATCACTCTAGTTATTGGGCGCGTAATATGATATGCGCTAAAAAGACTGCCTTCTTCCACCGAACGCCCCGTAGCCCAGGGTTAAAGTCGCCGACTGACGCCAATTCGGTCGGGTTTCGAGCAATCGAAGTCTAGCCGTACTGATGAGATGTGATACAGCGAAACAGATCTGTCTGCTGATGACAATATATATATATATATATATATATATATATATATATATATATATATAAACAGAAGTAGTAAATTTTCGTATTTTTGTCGTTAACTAATGAGGTTACCAAGGTGTATAGCGTCACATTGGTTGGAAGCGGGTAACTGGGTAGGTTATATCCTTGGCCAAAATGCATATTAAATGAAAGCCCACAGGAAACAAATTTAAGACGCATTTTGATGAGGTGCGTTTGATTAAAAGAACTCGATCCCATTTTTGGTTAGAGCGGATCTTTTTTGTGGAAGTAAACCTAGCCAAATTAAATTATTGTTAACTAGCAGTATAGCCCGGCGTTGCTCAGGTCTAATGAAAGCTTTAAAACTAATCCATGGTCTTGGAGCATAGACTCTTTGGACATTGGCACGAAAGACTAAAAAGCAATAGTTGTTTCCAGTTAAAGCGAAACCGTAGACTGAAAGGAAAATGAATGGATGTAAGACAAATTTTGATTTCCTTGTATCGATATCAAATTTTCTGAACTATTGTAAGAACTGCAACCTTGAAACTTCTGAATATCGTTTCTTAGGTCTTTGTCTATGAGTATCAAATTTTATTAAAATCGGACCACTCCTTCTATAATCCGATTTTTTTGATTATCAATTTTCGATATTTATCGGTGGTACCTCGAGACAAAACATAGCTAAAAACACTCGCAGACGCTTACATTAAGAACGGTAAGAAAACATATCAAATGAAGTAATACGAACAAAATATTTGTACTGGGTTTAGAGAAGTTGTGTAGGAAGTGTTCTGTGGACGGAAAGTGAGAAACTGAGATCCGAAGGTGATTTTTAATAGCAAAAAATGCATTCAAGAAGCTCAGCAGTGTATTTAGAGAGAGGAAAGTTTCACTGGAAACAAAGAGGAGAGTTCTGGATTGTTATGTGATGTCTGTTATTCAATATGGAAGTGAATACTGAATAATATCATCAAAGATGAAGGAAAAACTCGAAGCAACCGAAATGTGGTTCTGCAGACGAATGTTTCGGGTATAAAGTGGGGGATCAATTCATATTACAATCAATATATAAACCGACACCTCACTTTGTGGTCACAGCAGTTTCTATACATTTATATTTCTGAGAATCAAAAGCACAAGGATTCATTCCAGGAGCTCAGTAGAATATTAAGAAGCAGGACAATTTCACTAGAAACAAAGAAGAGAGTACTGGATTGCTATATGATGTCAGTTCTTTAATATGGCAGTGAATGCTGGACAATATCATCAAAAATGAAGGAAAAACTTGAAGCAACTGAAATGTGGTCCAACAGAAGGGTGCTGCGAATTTAATGGATCGAGCATATGAGCAATGATAACGTTTTGGAAATGATGGAAACGAAAAGGAAATTAATACTGAGCATCAGGAAGAGACAGCTTACGTTTCTGGTACATGCAATGAGGAAAGAGGTCTTGGCAAACCTGATACTAACAGAAAGATGCTGCTGATAACAGGGATCGACCATGTGAGCATTGATGAGGTTTTGGAAAGGATGGAAAGGAAAAGGAAATTAATACTGAGCATCAGGAAGAGACAACTAAAGGTCCCGTGACATGAGATGAGGAAGGAAGAGGGAAAAAGAGACAGAGGAAATCTGCGGATAACATATTGGAGGTCCATAGAACGGGTGTTGAGTGGGATAACAGGAGAAAGCGTGCTAAGAGCCACCAGATACAGGGAGACATGGAAGACCATGATCGCCTACGTCCTTAACAAAAATGGCACATAGAAGAAAAAAGTGTTGAGAATGGTAGAACTAATACAATTTTCTTACTGTATTAAGGTAATGATTTTTCCTAAACTACACTTCACGATCATTAAGACCAATTTATGTGCATTTGGAGAGGCATGAACCTCTTCTCCCTGCAGCTATAGGTTGAATAGCAGTACAGCCTATGTGGTATACTTTTGGTTGACAACCACTCTACCGCAGGAAGGAATGATAATCTAACGAGCAAAAATCCTCTGCCTAGTCAGTCATGGGTAAAAATAGACATGATTCGCCAAATGTGTAGCACGAATAGACCTTACTTGACTGGTCATATTGATAAAGATTGATCTACTATATTACTGATAAATCATAATTTTAATTAAAACTGAAATTCACCTTGGAATTTGTATTTCATTTAGATCTAAAGGAACTCTTTAAAATTTCTTATGAGAAATTAAATAAAAGGTTTCTGAGATTCCAAAGAAGCAAATATTATGGAAGGAATTATTCTAAGATTTTATAAAACGTTCCCAACTTCCTAACAAAAGAAAAAAAAACTGAAAACTGTTAAAACCTAATTGACTGATATTGACAGGATTTAATTCCGTATATTACTGATAAACAATATTTTTAATTAAATTTGAAATTCACTCTTGTATTTAAATCTACTTCTCACATACCCTTCAACAATACACTATTTTCATCTATTTTTATTCTGTATTTATTTAATTTTTCTTTTGCAATCTCCAATCGACTACATCATCCCTATTGTCCTTCTCATCATCATATACATCCCGTCTTCATCTTGCTGTAACTTTCTGACTTTCCTTCTTTGATTTTAGCGGCCTAAAATGTTTTTGATTCCTTTATATGTTTCTTTCTGTCATCTTTTCTAGTAATTCTGTGTTTTTTGTGGGGGTGGAGTTACATTTCTATTTTTTCTTTCTTTCTTTCATAAACCTCCTTCTTATTTGGGATACATTTAACCTTGTTTTTTTGTTTTTTTGAAGATATTTTCGTATTTATAATTGCATCTAAAATAAACGAAGCAAATATTTTCTATCCAATGAGGGTACATTTTTCATAAACAAGATATACATCTTTGTCAGTGGATATTCTACGTGCCAGTGTCGTTGTAGAATCATACCGAATTGTTTTGCTTTATTATACAAAGCTGAAAGATGAAAAATCAACATCATCATAATCATCACGACATTCTGAAGACGTAAGGCCGCTGTGTACCTGAGCACATAACAGGTTCATTCGAAAAAAAATCTTGCTATCCCCCAAACAAACAGAGACTTGTCAGGTCGAGAAAAAAAAAGCAATAGCATCTACCCTACAGTTTTCTGCGATGTATAATTGTCTAACTTGGCAACATGAGAGATATTTAAAAAGAGATAGATGTCTATCCCTTTTATACAGCTTCAGAATTCCCGCAGTAGCCCTTCCACGTAACCAGTGCAACTATACAACAGGTTAGTAAATATAATAGCATTGTCGTTTTGTTTCAACAGCACAAGTTAAGTACAGTGCACCTTTCATTCTGGACCAACTGTCAATTTCTTCACGATAGTTATCATTTGCTAGATTTTGTCTCTGTGAATGACATTCAAGTCCACACTATCTATACATTTATTCGATTGTGTTATTTTTTTTCTACTTATATAGTTATTGTATAATGTATATCGGCTCGGAATGAGAAATAGGATAGACGTCGATAGGAATGAATTCGAATCAGATTCGTCATATTCACTTGAGCGCATATACCTTTCAAACAGCTATGAACTGATCTCTAGTTCAAGTTATAGTTTGAATAGCAGGAAATACTGAATCCTGTAGCCTTGGTTGGCGACCAGTCCACGATAGAAAAGAACAGAAAACTACTGCGTAAAACTCTTCTCCCAAGAAGGGGAAGAGACATGACCGATCATGCACATATAACATTTGACTGATTGATATTTATGGAAATTATTCTACTACTAGCAGTATATCCTGGAGTTGATCGGGTTTAATGAAAGCTTCAAGACCAATCCTGGTCCTGGAGCTCATGCTCTTTGACGTTTGGCACGCTTTTAGATTTCTTACGAGAAATATTTTAAAAGTATTTTGAGGTTCAAAAATGCAAATTCTATAGTAGCAATTATTATAAAACGTTTCCAACGCCCTAATAAAGAGAAAAGACTGCAAAACATTCACGATGAGTTTTTTGTTTTGCTTTTTGCTATTGTTGTGGATTCCGGGTGAGAAACCGCACAAAATAATGACAACAAAAACAGATATGGAGATTGAAAAGTAGGTTATATTGAACGTAATATACAAACTTGAACGCCGGTTAGTAAATCCAGGAATAATATTAGTAAGAAATATATATACACAAGTCATGAAATGAAGTCGTTGGAAATAGTATATCCGTGTATATTATTCTAGCTGAATAGAGTTCAGAACTATTCTGACTTCTGATGCGGTAATCTCTGGGTAACTTCGGTATCTCTTGGTAACTTACGTATCAGTTCCGATACTCTCCGATAACGCTAACGGATCTCTACTTTAACTGTATGGTAGCTCCCGTATCTCACTATGGCAGGAGTATATGTATACTCCAGTGGAGTCCATTATCATGAGATTCCACAACAGCCATTTATTCAGTATTCAACATCAGAACAAAACATGGTAGGGGACAAGGTTCATGTAGAATATTGCTTGCTCATCCTTTTTGATTTGTGAAAAATAAGACGCTATCAAGATGAAATATAAGGAACATAAATTAGGTTCACGCAAATGCATTACGTTTGAAAATTCAAGGAATGTGAATTTGAATAACAAGTAAAACATATTGCGGCAGAACCCAATGAGTTCAAAGAATGATTTTCAAGCTTCTTTTGATAAGTTCACAGTTCAATAAAGATTAGAATTTCCTAGAGATATTAGTGGTGATTATTGAAAAGTAAGACGTTTGCAATATTAAAAGAAGAAAACAATTTTCCGCCATATATATATCGTCGATAAAAGCACAGGGTAGCAACGTTAGACGTGCATCTTTCTTCTTGCACGACATCAAATGGAACCATGTTATTGACATTATTAACCGGTTATTCCACGGTAAGTTGAAATATAGAAAAAGATCAAAACCAATTTGTACTACCAACTGTAAAAGGTAAAATATTATTTCCTTGCATTTAATTGAATATAAAAGTCGATTTTTTTTACTGTATTGCAAAATGATAAATTTTGTTGTGAACGTTACTGCAGAATGACTCCAAGGCTTAAGTGAAGCAGGTGATGAAAAAAGCCAGTTTGCTAACAGCGTCGCTAGAAAATACTGCCGTTTTCATTAAAAAAAAAACATTCGTATTTGAAAAGTGAAAAAATACTTGTTTAGGCATGTACTCACCAGTCCTGTTGATTATTGTTTTTTTACGATCAATACATGATTTCATGTTCGTGGTGGTCCAGTGGATATCGGCTCGGAACAAGAAATCGGAGTGCCGAGTTCGAATTCCAGTTGAACTCATTGAATTCACTTACGCTCAAATACCCTTGCGAAAGGTATTAATCCGTCTCTTCCTTCCAGTTATGGGTTAAATAACAGGACAGATTGGGTTCTATAGCCTTGGCTGACAACTAGTCTACCGCAGGAAGCAATGAAAACCGACTGCGAGACATGATCGCCCAAGCGTGTTTCATATATGGCACTTAACTGACTGACTGACATGATTTCATATCTGGTCAATAGTTTCGTTCGTCGCTAGTACTAAGGCGAATTGTCACAGCACGGACAACGTGCGGTTTTCTACAATCAATACATGATTTCATGTTCGTGGTGGTCCAGTGGATATCGGATTGGAACAAGAAATCGGAGTGCCGAGTTCGAATTCCAGTTGAATTCATTGCATTCACTTACGCGCAAATACCCTTGGGAAAGCTATTAATCCGTCTCTTCCTTCCAGTTATGGGTTAAATATCAGGACAGACTGGGTTCTATTGCCTTGCCTGACAACTAGTCTACCGCAGGAAGCAATGGCAACCTACTGTGGGACATGATCGCCCAAGCGTGTTTCATATATGGCACTTAACCGACTGACATGATTTCATATCTGGTCAATAGTTTCGTCCGTCGCTAGTACTAAGGCGAATTGTCACAGCACGGACAACGTGCGGTTTTCTAACGCCTACTTTCAGATATCTGAACTGTTCTAGTTTTCCTGACATATACTTGGAGATTTATGCTAAATTTCCAGAGTAAATACAAACTTTAAGGAAATAAGTAATATACCTATGGAAGAGTAATTTATATTTTTCAACAGATGAAGAAATATTGTAAATGTAAACTTGAAATATTTCTTGAAATCTTTGAATAGAATTTTGAAAGTTTTGGGCAATATCGAACCTTCGTCTCTTTCAATAAAATTCTTAAGATCATGAAATGTATCAAGCTTTCTTTTATAATCGTAATATACAGTACTGTGCAAAAGTATTATAATAAGAACTATTTTATCTTTTATGAGGCATATTGACAGAAAATAAACGATTCATTTAAAGTAATTTTATTAAATGCTATAACAAAAATATTTCTTACAAAATAAATTTAATATTTAGTATAATATCCTTTTGCTTTGATCGCAGCCTTCATTTTGACAGGCATTGACATCACAAGCTTCTTCAATGTATCTAATGATATCTCCTGCCAAACAACTTGCATTTGTTCCCAAAATGTGTCTTGCAAAGTAACATTAGATTTATAATTTCGAGAGGGGAGAATAAGAAAAATGTCAGTCATATCCAAGTAGAAAAGAATAAGGAATAATTTCAAAATAACTTGTTTAATATAAAATAGGAAAAATTAAATATCATTTCTTTTTAATACATTTCTTTTACACTTAGTTTTAAATAATCAATATTTATTAGCAATTTACTTGTCTTTTTATCCTGTGTTTGAATTTCAGTGAGATTTTTAGGAAAATCACCCCTGTCCTAATACATTGGCACACTAACGGTAGTGTGCAAAAGTGCTAGTACAGGGGTGATTTTAAACTTTATTTTGATGCCTCATAAAAGATAAAAGTTCTTGTCATAATACTTTTGCACAGTACTGTATTCCGTATCATTTATGTCGTAATCAGAACATATTCTTTCCGTTGTAATAAGGTTATACTCCTTATTCCTTCGCCCTTGCTTTGAAAAATGATTCACATCTTTGCTGTTGTTCTTGTTATATATTCATTGATTCTTTATGAAATCCAAAGGATAAAATGCAATGTTAATGTCCCGAACATGGCACCTCAGCTTCGGCCTTATTTCCACTGCCATAACACAGCTTCCTTCTCTCTATTTTACAAGTAATTTAATTTTAATCGTTCTGATTAACATTTTGCTATTTTTTTAAATCATTTCACCCCAAGCAAGGCATTCCATTGCCACTATTGCACGTGGGGCTACATAGGGGAAGGTAAAGAGGAGGAGTGGTTAGGTGTAGGAAATGTCAGAAGGAAAGTGATAGATGGGTAAGGATACCGAGGATGAGGGATGCGCAGATAGGAAGAGTGTTTGAAAGACTGGGAGCGAGTTAGTGTGTTAGGAGGTGTCTATTTGATACTTTTCGTTTGTGGAACTCTTTACTTGCACCCCAGTCAACTTTCGTCTTCAAAGTTTTAAGTGCAATTTCAATCGTCAACATCTTTCTTCTTAGTTATTGTTCTCTCTCATTAACAGTATATTTTTCTCATATTTGCTAACACAATGTAACCATTTGCGTCCTCAGGTCTCTATGGCCTTTGATTGTAAAGAAATGAGTTTTAAAAATATTTTAGACATACCAGTGTACCACTGCTATAAAAAAAAATTATGTTAGATTAGTAGGTGTTTCCTCACAGGTTATCCTAACAGAGCCTGATAGGAGGGATACATAGGGATATATATATATATATATATATATATATATATATATATATATATATATATATATATATAACTGTCTTGAATATAATAGAAAGAATTATTTACTTCTTAATTGTCTTGAGTTTTCTTTCTAGTATTTATATGTGGAATATAAATGAAAAACGGAAAGAAAAAATTAAATAAAAATAACCGAAAGTGAATTTGTGTTTTTCAGAAGTGATAATATATAATAATACGTTTATTTTATTTTTAGTAAACTAATAAGAGTGAACATATAATTGCTATATTCATAAATTTCTTATACTTATTTGAAAAAGGTATTCAGAAAGCCTCATGAACTGATCATGAAATTTTGACTTACCACTTGATAAATATCGAGCCAAAGCTACTTATGGCTTGTTCTCATGTTTCCCCGAAATAGAAAATGTATTTAGAATTCAAATGCTTATTGACAGCTACATTGAATCCTCAAAATATTTGATGAACAAAAATTACGAAAACATACGATATCAGCTTCAGAGCATGGAGTTTATTATTTTTACGCTTTGATTTCTGCTATCGCCACACTACCTATCAAGTCCGCAGGAAAACATAAAACAGATATTAATTTTTTTTTTTAACATTTCAGGATCTATTTTTTTTACTCGCATAACATCGCTCAGGTTACGTGGATAAAGTTCTTAATGTGTGAGCTGTAATGTAATTTGTTTTATTTATTGTACACTAGAATTTCCAGGAATTTATTCAATGTGTTATTGAGTTCATATTTTTATCAATCCAAGTGCACCTACTATGACTGGTATTATTTGTGTTTGCAATTTACACATTTTTTTAATACATTCTTATATTTCGATAGTTTTTCAAATGCCTTGGTTGCTCTGTTCAATCTGCTGGGCAAGCCATATCAATTAGTAGACATGTCTTTTTTGATAATTATGTACTGTCTATTTGTTTGAAGATTCAGTTCTGTGAAGATGGCGTAATCACATAAAACTGTGATGTCTTCTATTTCTGTAACCAGTGCCGTGTGATGTTCATACCAATTTTGTTAACATCTTTTCCGAAGTATTTTCACATTGCACAGTGTAAATATTGACCCAAACTATCGTGATGATCTTTATATTCATTTGGTACATGTACAAAAACTTTGATATTAGACTGATTATGGTTTTATGACAAAAGAACTTGATCTTGAGTTCACGTTTTTAAATATACGTCTAAAGGTTTATTGGTCTTGAGCTGCAAGAATAAAGCCTTCCGTTTCAGTCTTTAATACAGATGTTTGTTAACGTCGATGACTATTAACTTAGGATATTAGCCATGTAATGGTTTTGTCTTGCCAGTGTCGTTTCATCTCTTCAAGAGATTTATTCTTGGTTTACTTTCACATATTTTAGCTGCAACATTTGGTTCTTGGGTTCTGCTTTGGTTTTTCTAAAGATTCGGCTAAATGTAAACCCCGTTTGTATTTACAACTTTTGTTCACTATTGAATTTTTTGTTCGAGTTGTCTGATTCAATTATCATAGAGTTCTTTGTTTACATGTATTAGTAAACCAATATTTATTGTCTTGTATGTCAATTCTAGCTGAATAAGTGTTTTTACTTTCTTTACTAAATTGGTTTAGACAGTTTGCATCAGCCTTTGGATGATTCATTTTATGCCTAGAAAGAAGTTGTCTTGCCTTACAATTAATCCGTCTGATACCATTTAAAGTCCAGCTCAAGATGTTGAAACTATATTGAACTATTGCGATGGCAAGCCTATTAATATTCATATATTTTGTTTTGAGTATTCAATTCAATTCTTAATATTAGTCACACCCTTCTGTAGTACTCATTTTGTTCTATTTCTCTCATTTTGTTTGGTGAATTCTTCTACCGTTATTTGCACTGAGGTTCTTATTAACTTCTTGCGCTAAATATTTGGTTGTTAACCCACGGTCTAAGTGAATAGAGAAAGTTTGATGCAAAAGTGTCCGTTTAGCACATTTATTCATTTATCCATTCTTCAGCTAAAAAATCTCTCCAATGCTTTTAATGATGATGGGGAATTATATGGACTCCTCACTTGTTTAAAAAAAAATGAACCAAACTTGGGGACGGTAATGGCCAGATAAGGTGTTCTACTTCACATCAGCTTCAATGTTCCACGCACTATGCAGATACATCTTTAGCAGTATGATTGGTCATCATACTTTCATCATCTTGAAAGTCAGTATTTCTCTCCGGAAACACTTCCTTCAGTATAGGATGAAGCTAATCAGTTAAAAAATTCTGAATGTGCTGAATCATTATGTTAATATTCATTAAATAATAGTTTTAAAGAATTGTTTAACTAACAGTTTTAAAAACGTTTAGCCAAAATTAAAAACTAATAGTATTAAATCAACAAACATAAAATATACATGCATTTTACAGTTTAATCAAACTTTCAAAATTATGCTAATTTGGTACTTAGATATTTCCATAATTTTTTTTACTCCGTTTATGTTGAAGTATATACATGTGTCTTTCTCTTTTCATTCAAAATTTAAAAAAACATGCTTGGAAAAAGATAATTAGTGGCGATAATATATATATATATATATATATATATATATATATATATATATATATATATATATATATACTAGAAGTATAGCCCGGCGTTGCGTGAGTGTAATGAAAGCTTAAAAGCTAATCCATGGTCCTGGAGCTCAGACTCTTTGAACGTTGGCACGAAAAACTAAAAAGCAATACTTGTTTGCAGTTAAAGCGAAACCGTAGAGCGAAAGAAAAATGAAGGATGTAAATCAAATTTTGATTTCCTGGTATCGATATCAAATAAAATCTTTCATTCTAAACTGAATTTTTAAGGCTAAATATGTTCTCTAAGTAAATGGTATCATGGCTGAGACTAAGACCTACAATTATACCTACTTAGAGCCAAACCCGAAGCAAAAACTAAAATAAAAGGGCTGCAAAAAATACTGACATACAGGCATATAAACAGACACACAAACATCTTGCCTTTTATAGATATATATCATCGGTTTTCAGCACTATTGTAAGAACTGCAACCTTGAAACTTCTGAATATCGTTTCTTAGGTCTATGAGAGTATTAAATTTGATTAAAATCGGACCACTTCTCTTGTAACCCGATTTTTTCGATTATCGATTTTCGATATTTATCGGGGTACCTCGACACAAAACCTAGCTAAGATCACTTGCAGACGCTTATATTGCAGCTGTGTAAATTTTCAAAAAAATCGGTTCAGGCGTTTTGGAGTCTATAGGTAACGGACACACACAAAGTTCCATTTATAAATAAGTTTATATATATATATATATATATATTGTGTGTGTGTGCATTTTGGCAGCATTTTCTCATTAATACAGATTTCGTTGAATAATATAGACAAGTTGTGTCTATTTATTTTGTGTTTATTTTATTTTATTTTTCCTTTCGTATAATTTGATAAGCTTGATAGTGCTATCGTTAAAAGAAGACAAGAAATCGCAGTAATTGTTGATGTTTTATCGAGTCTGAGTTTCGGCTTGCATAAGCCATTATCAAAGAATGAACATTTAACATTTAAGTTATTAACAAAATGATATTAAACAAAGAAAATTAAACCAAAGAGAAAAGCCCATTTTTAACGTGGCGGATGGCCGCAGACGGCGGTGTTCACTATATGTTAAAAGTTCATTCTTTGACCCAATAAATATCAACAATTACTGCGATTTCCTGTCGTCTTTTAACGATAGCACTATCATGCTTATCAGATTATACGAACGGATCCTATACAAAATAAATAAACAAAACTTGTTTATATTATTCAACGAAACCGGCGTTAATATATATATATATATATATATATATATATATATATATATATATATTATTAATATATATATATATATATATATTAATATATATTATTATTATATATTATTATATATATATATATATATTATTATTATATATATATATATATATATATATATATATATATACCTTCTCTAGAAATTCAACACGAAAGATTCCAATTACTTGATGACATGAAAAGCATATCTATCTTCTGGCTGAAAAATTGGAAAAAATTATGATTTTGGAGAAAGGATCAACAAATTTTAAAAAATGCCGCTTGACACTGAAAGTTCTCCTTTCTTGATCCGGCGTTACGTGGATTTTGAATAAAGAAGTTTTGCATATGCAATTCTTTGAAAATTTAGAATATATTAGAATTTCGTACAATTTTTGTCATGTAGTTAAATGTTTAGAGATTTTCATAGGCATATTTTGTAGTATTTGTCGATAATTCTGAGATGAGTTAGTATTTACAGTATTTACATTATTCGGACTATATTTGTTGCCATTTGAACGACGTTTCGGTCATTGTACGCTCCGGCCTTCTTCAGTTGCTAGGAATATTTAACATAACCCTTTATTACAATCACTGGGCTATATCATTGTTAAAACTATTAACATCATAAAATACCAGAGGAAACCATTAATCTCAAAAAATTGCAATATGAACTTTGGTAAAATATGTATGACTGAACACTAGGTTTAAAATCCCAGAAATACAGTTGTTCTTGTCCTTAAGGACAAATGGCTCAGTGTATATGTACCTTGGTTAGTTGCAGTGACTTGACTCAAAGATTGTCAGTTCAATACCAGGCTACAGAAATGGTGAACAAGTAAATTTGAGGGTTAGAGGGAGATAACTAATAACTTCCAAAAGATGCTTTATACAAGGAATGAAAACAATATATCCCAATGATTGAAATTCGAAATTCCTAGCAACTGACGAAAACCTGAACGTACAACGGCCAAAACGTCAGACAAATGGCAACAAAGATTAGGACAACAATTCGAAAAATGAAATAGTGTATATATATTTTTCAATTCACCCAATATTTTGTATTTTTGAACCAACTTTGTATTCACCCATCTGTTTTACGCTTTTCTTCGAAATTTGGTTCCGATCGGTCAATATATGGCGATTTTAAAATGGTTTAAAACACAGCCGGACGAGCAGAGTTTACACAACTTTATATACTAGAATATTTTTACAATGTACAGAAATTCTTACAATATTTAATGTTGAAGTTATCGCTAACATTTTTGTCGAGATTTACAGTGCTACGACGGAGCATTATATTTAACAAAAAATTACATATATATAAATATATACAAACTTAAAAAATATAAGAAAAACAAATATTAATAAATTATAAAAAAAATATTTTTTACTGTAATCGGTAAATTTCTCTTAAAATGGTGGGTATATTTTGTATGTTAAATAATACAACTTCTAATTTTTCCCCAAATAATTATGAAAATTTCTGGATGTGTGTTGTGGTTAAGTGGATATCGGCTCGGAACGAGAAATCGGAGTGCTGAGTTCGAATTCCAGTTATAATTCCTTGCATTCACTTACGCACAAGTACCCTTGGGAAAGGTATTAATACGTCTTTTCCCTCCAGTTATGGTTTAAATAACAAGACAAATTGGGTTCTATAGCCTTGGGTTCCAACCACTCTAACACAGAAAGTAATGGCAACCTACTGCCAGATAATCTTCTGTCCAACAGTCATGTCTCTTTCGAGACATGATCGCCCAAGTGTTTATCACGTATGCTATTTAACTGACTGATTATACTAAGCTACGTACCCTAGTAAAAGCAACTGTACAGACCTGTTTGCTCTTCTCAAGAACACTGGGTTTCGATCGGATAATGTACAGTTCTTAAAAGGACGCGACGCATCGGTTAACGGAAGTCACAGTAAATAGGTAAGAGATTTTCTAAGCGCAGCTTAGGTGTGGCACAAAGTCGAAAGTTTGAGATGTCCCGTGAGGATCGCACTCACTACTCAATTGAAAAGATTCTAGTAAGACAAACTTGCTAACCATTACACCACTTCGAGATGCCTTAATTAGATAGATAGATAGATAGATAGATAGATAGATAGATAGATAGATAATTTTCTAAGCGAATATTAGATGTGGCACAAGGCCGATAGTGCGGGACACCTATTGAGGATCGAGCTCGCTAAACAATTGTAATGATTTTAGTAAAATAAGGTTGTTAACCATTACACCTCCTCGCGATGCCCGAATTTCATTGATAGATATATAGTTGACTTTCTAAGCGCAGATTAGATGTAGCACAAGGCCGAAAATATGGATCACCCAGTGATGCTTGAACTCTCCTCTCTTTTGTAATGATTCTTATAGGATAAGCTTGCTAACCACTGCAGATGCCAGAATTTAATAGATCAATCAAGATTGTCTTTTCTAGTTAATTCTAAAAAAATTTTCTAAGTTCTTCAAAATATTCCAGAATTTTCTTTTGCGTGCAACTAATTCTTTTTTAATTTTCAGAGAAAAGAAATTAGTTAGAGCTAGTTTATTTTGAAAATTTCGAATTATTTCGAATATTTTAAAACTACTGAGAATTTATTCATGAGAGTAATTCTCATAAGAATATCAGAAATCCTCAAATCGGGCCACGTGTTGCTAATTTCTTCGATTTATTCAGAATAATTCTAAATGTTTTAGAATTCTGCATATGCAGTTCTTGTTCTTTCTTCTATGTGCCCCGTCCCTTCAGGACATAGGCGATCATGGCTTTCCATGTCTTCCTATCCCTGGTGGCTCTCAGCACGCCTTCTCCTGTTACACCATGCAAACCACGTTCCGTCATCCACCTGATCAGGTCCTTCAAATATAATATCCGTTGCTTTCCCCTGTCTCTTTTCCCTCTATCTAGCCTGTTAGTATCAGGTTCTCCACACCCTCCTTCTTCATCGCATGTTCCAGGAACTGTCTCTTCCTGATGCTTAGTATTAATTTCCTTTTGGATTCCATCATTTCCAAAACCTCATCGTGGCACACATGCTCGGTCCATGATATTCGCAGCATCCTTCTGTAGAACCACATTTCAGTTGTTTCAAGTTTTTCCTTCATCTTTGATGATATTGTCCAGCATTCACTGCCACATTGAAGAATTGACATCATATAACAATCCAGTACTCTCTTCTCGGTTTCTAGCAAAATTGTCCTGTTTCTTAATACTTTACTCAACTTCTGGAATGCTTCCTTCGCCATGCCATTTTGCCTTCGGATCTCTGTGTCGCATTTTCCGTCTCCTGTTATAACATTTCCCAGGTAATTAAATTTTTGTACCTGCTTGATTCTGGTCTCCCCGACCTGTATTAAGCATATTAGGCTGCTCTTTTATGCTGTTAATGGTTAAAAAAAAATTCAGAAAAATTGTTTTTAAGAATTATTGCGAATTCACCAGAATATTTTATTTTATTCATAATTCTTTATATACCTGTAATTCTTCAAAAATTTCAGAATTATTTCACATGTAGATGGTCCTTTAAAAACATTTTAATTCTTGCTAACCATATTATAAAGCCAATGAAAATAAAGAAAAATATACGTTTGCACTGTAGACTGTAACCACTTATTTGGGTAGAACTTTGAAAACTGAAAACAAGAAAAGGACAAATTAGATTTAAAATATTTTTAAACATTTAATAGGGAAGATTTACATATTGGGAAGTTAGGTTAAATACCAGGTGGTCAAAAGTGTAAAACCATATTTAAACGCAGTATTAATTGATAAATGCGTGGTGATATTTAGTCATTTGTTTTCAAGTATTATTTCAGTCAACATCATCTGTTATCTCTTACGTGACTAGGTACAAAGGTGGAAAAGGCTCAACTATTGACAGACTTTAAACGGATCAGAATTGTCTAGTTGCAAATGTATTTCTATCTCAGAGTGCGTCAGTGCTGAGACTGGGCGTAGTAAAATTACTGTTAGAAATTTATCTTGACAGAAAGGCTTCAAATTCGTAAATTTCTCTCGCACCACAAAACAGCTCGGTTAACTTTTGGTGATAAGCGCCAAACTTTGGATATATAAAAGTGGAAAAAGTTTTATTGTCTAAATTCAAAGGGAACTCGAAAAGATATTCACAATGAACACCGTTTAACTAGTTTTTAATTTTAATTTTTTATTTTCATGGTTTGAAGCTCTACTCAAATAAATGTTTGAAGCTAACAACAAAAGATTTATCTTAGCGTTAATATTACGACGACGTTAGATTGTGAAAGGAGTAAAACATTTAAAACGGATGTATTTGAAGAAAATATTAAGTGCAGATTTATATTTTGAGATATAAAATATATTATACTTTGATTTTAAAATACCTCAAATGATATTTAAAATAAAATATATTTCGATTTTAAAAAATAAAAGAAAACGGTTAAATTTTTAAAAAAAACTTTTTGCCGCCTGTGGAATTCCCTTCCATAAACTTGCTTCCCCGACAGCTACAATCTCCAGAAGTTTAAATGTAAGGACAGTAAACACCTCCTAACACACTAACTCGTATCCATTCTCTCAAACACCCTTCCCATCTACCCAACCCCTATCCTCGCTATTCTTACCCGTCTATCACCCTCCTTCTGACATTTTCTATATCTAACCACTCTTTCCAATCACTTTCCTCTATGTAGCCCTCTGCGCAATAGTGACTATGGAATGCCTTGCTTGGGGCGAAATGATTAAAAAAAAATTCAAATATATAATATATGAATTTACCCCGATTACATAAATTTACAAGGGTTTCTAGATTGAAAACTGAAAAGAAGAAAAGTACAAATAAGATTTACAATATTTTAAAATATTTAATAGGGAAGATTTGAATATTGGGTAATAAGGTTTAATACTAGCTGGTCATATTTTTACTATTTTTCATTTTACCCCAAGCAAGACAGTTTTACTACCACTGTTGTGCAGGGGGTTACATGAGAGGAAAGTGATGAGAAAGAGGAACAAGTTATGGAGGATGTCAGAAAGTGGGTAAGAGAAGGCTGAGAATACTAGTGTGATGAAAGTAAAGTGGACGGGGAAAAGAACACTAGAGAAAGGATGCCAGTCAGAGAGATAAGAGATGACTATTGACCTTACATTTATATACCTGGAGATTGTATCTGTCGGGGAAGCAAGTATACAGAAGGGAATTCCACAGGCAGGAAGTGCGAGAAAAGAAGCTGATAGAGTTGATATTACATTTTATTGGTTTCACTGTGAAAGGTGGGACGTAGTTGCTAGTCTAGTAGCTCGAGTAAATTCATGCAGAGTAGGTACCAGTAAGCTAAGTTCATCGGAGTAGAAACCGGGAAAGTATTTGTAGAAGAAACATAGGGAAGGCACAGAAGCCGGTGAGAAAGTGACTGCAGGTGCGCTACTAAGTCGGGATCACAATATATAACACAATCCACTCAATTAAAAAAATAATTTTTGATAATAATAATAAGGGTTGCCGAAAATGGTCTGATTGATATAAAAAAAACATTTGGACAATTATTACATAATTTATGTCCAGAAAAGTAGAAACCAATATGAACACCTTAAAGAAATTACATAAGAAACTTAATAGCTGTATCTTGTTTGTAATGAAACATGTATAAAAGAAGGTTTGTTGACTGAATGCACAATCTGTGTGTATGTGTGTGTTTGTGCGTGTGTTTGTGTGTGTGCGTGTCTTTGTTGTGTGTGTACGTGTGTGTGTTCGCTTCTATTTTCTAATCGTTTTATTCAAGGGTCTGTTTTATTTTTGAAACTCTATGTAGACAGCCCTTTCCAGTTTTCGGTGAGGGGTACGTTTCCGTTCTACAAGCAAAACTCACTTTTCCGAAATTTATTATTGACTCTGACGCCGTCCTGTCACGTGAGTGACGTGTCTGGCCTGAAGGCAGGGCGATTAAATGGAGAAAGCGTACTTCTCACTTTACGAATCTTTAGAATTATTTTTCTGTGAGACTCTATGCTTGAAACGATCATCTTATCGAAATAATTCACCGTTTTTGAGACCCCCCCCCACCGCTGTCACCATCAATCTTAATCCATTGGCAGACGACCGAGCTTCACTTAGAGCTCAAATCATACTTAAACGATAGTTTGAAAAAAAAAATCACAAACTTCCATTCACAATTTGCCGCCTATCTTACTCAAGGAAGTGATCTCGTTTTTTCACGTTCTGATCGATATTACCTTGGCTGTGTGAAAATGGAAAGTATGAATGCGAAATATCAATGCAGAAGCTAGCTATTTTAACGGTTGGGTAGTGTATACCGAATCAGAAAGAAAAACCTTTTTCGTTATATTCACCTCCTGCGTATATAATTCTCTGCTTCTCACTGATTAAGTCTCCTTTGGCCACCTCGTTTCACATATGCCTAAAATATTTACATTTAATCTAGAATCTTCTGCTTCACGTTTTCCAGCTGCCCATAGTGTTCATGGTTCTAACATTTCAGGTTCCAAGAGTTATTTTCTGTTTGTTGTGAAAAGTCGAAGGATAACATTCCGATGACACCTGTGGCTCATGTCCTGCTATTCCGGGCGAGGGATAAATTCTGAAGAAATTTGTTTCCTTTACACCGTTAATGCTAAGAAATATATAAAAAAAATCACTATGTTATATATCGACAAACAACAAACACGCATATATATAAAAATATAAAGTTATATTTTTATTAATGACGATGAACCGTGTAGCATAGGGAACAGAGAATTGAGAGAGCGCGCTTCTAATGGGTTGACGGGAGTGTAGTCTTATCTGTTGTGTCTCTTTGCCTCGCCCACGCACGCCCACATAATTCTCAGAAACACCTGTTCTGTTTGCCTCTGTAGTTATTTCCGCTGCTGCTAGAAATAAGGTCAAACGAAATCCGTTCCTTTCAACGACCGGAAACACCCTCGCTTGCATCAGCCTTCCTCGGGTGGGGCCAGATTGTTATATTACATTCCTCGCCCTCCCATTTTCCAAAATGTTCACCTAAGAACATTTTAAGCGCAACACCCTCACACTCCTCCCCACGCCACACAAGCCCGACAATTGTATAAACATGTGCACGCCAAAACAACAAAACATGTGCATGCCGAAACAAAAAAAACAACAAAAAATATATAGGGGAGCCTACATCGGCAACCCAACAATGTTCGTGTCCATCGTGAAAATTGTTCTACCAGCTCGATGATTCATTGTTCTTTTTTTTTTTTAATATCCATTTTCACAGAATTGGGCAAAGTTCTTAAAAATGTTCATTTTCTTTCTCGACTCTGTCCATAAGCGTAGACGCCTCGATGCACGACCACATGATCATAGGCGGTAACCGCACCCCAGTTTCTAAACTGACATCGAGTAAATGATCTTTGACCAACACCATGCGTGTTTCTGCTCGAGTTTATTGTTACACATGTAACTTCATTTAATTTAATTTAATTTCAAACATACTATGCTTGAACACAGAAAAATGGCCATTATCTGCAGTACATATCATTCATAGTCTGACCGAGAAATGTTCAATAGAAAATGAAGAAAATTACACTGATTCCAACGTTAATCCGCATGCAATTTACTTGTGGAGGATTAGAGGTTTCATCTAATTTAGTCTAAAAAAATGGACCCGTGACTCGTAGTTCCTTAGTTTGTACAATGTTTTCCATTCCCTGAACTACTTCCTCTGGATTCGAATCCAAGCATATCTGATTTGTTGACATCTCTCTGTTTAACGCAGAGACATTTGAGTGTTGAACACCCGTTGACCCCGGAGTACTATTCACAACGGATAACTCCCTTTCCTTTCCCGAAGCACTGTTGCTTCTTTCACACTTAAAAATCCGCTTCCTAGCTATTATTCCAAGGATTATCATAACGCCGACTATGCCAGCAATGACTCCTATCGTCAACTTCTTCGGGAGTTCTTCATATCCTTCACTAAATCTTTCCATATCTATCTGTTCCAAGGTATTTACTAGTTTGCGGATAGGAATCTCCTCCATATCGCGCAATTCTACCGGCATGGTGTCCACTGAAAAATTGGGAAATTTCTGCGTAATCGGGGACCAAACCACTGAACCAGAGACGTATAATTTACTTTATTCTTTAGATACTATTAATAATTTTCCACGTTTGTATCTTCCTAACTATTTCACTTAAACTATCGTTAATCCTCCCACTGCTTCTTTCCCAATCCTATAGCATATCAGCCAATAAGTCTACAAGACTTTTCAGTTGTTCTTTCTTTTTGTTCCGATCAACTGTGGAATCTGCAGGTCTATCCGTGTCAATATAAAGTTTTCAGAAATTAATATATCTTCAAAAGATATTTCCCAAGTCACATAAATGAAAATTCACAGAGGATGTTGAATTGATGGGAACCTGCACAAAAGCATAATTCACAAACATAGAAATGTAAATCATTTTGTAGTGTACAGTCATTGAAAAGAAATCCAAAAAAAGAAAACCTAACACTGCACAAACCAAAGAAAACATTGTTATCAACAAGTTAATCCAATTATCCACTTTAAAGAGTAGAAGAAACTTCCTTTACATGATTTTACATTTCACTTACTCAATAAAAGTAAGATTAATTAAGCAACATACCAGTAAACTCACTTCACATATATGGTAAAATATTAACAAAAAAATAAATCATTAACTCAGATGTTTTATACTTACAGATAGGTAAATATCTCAACTTTATTCCTCCCGTCAACCCCAACCTATGCGCTCTCCGCTAGGCGTACTACTCTCTGCATGTAGTCCTGCACCCCCTCCGTTCTACCCTTAATGTGTTCGACACCGAACAATCCACATTTCTCAATTCTAGGGTCAGATCGGCAAAAGTATGCTGTTCCATTTTTTTTTCTAACTAGACTTATAAACAAGAGCAGAACACACACACTATCAAATCAAAGAGTCACCTACCTTGGCTGATGTCTATAGTCGTGCGGCTGCTTCTATTTTCGTCTTCTTTTTTCTTTCTATCTGGTAGTTTTAAGTCCGTTGAATTTCAATCGTCGCCGTGGCAACGAGCTCGCATCTAACTGTTTTGTTGTCTCAAAACAGCAAGTCACTAGGCACCAATTATGCGTCTTAATGACTGAGCCGGTTAGAATAGGGAACAGAGAATTGAGAGAGCGCGCTTCTAATGGGTTGACGGGAGTGTAGTCTTATCTGTTGTGTCTCTCTTCACCGGCCGTTCTCTGTTGCTCCTCTACTACTGGCGAATCCGTGTGCCGAGGTCTTTTTATAATTTTCCAGAACCGGGACTTTTTCTTCCGGTTTTGCCTCGCCCACGCACGCTCACGTAATTCTCAGAGACACCTGTTCTGTTTGCCTCTGTAGTTATTTCCGCTGCTGCCGGAAATAAGGTCAAACGACATCCGTTCCTTTCAACGACCGGAAACACCCTCGCTTGCATCAGCCTTCCTCGGGTGGGGCCAGATTGTTATATTACAACTATATTTTATACATACTTTCGAATGCAACACATTTCAACACAGTTCAGAAGAAAGGTCTCAATTCTATGTTAAAAATCGCCACGAAACATTGTTGGTTTATTTCAGATGGAATGAACTATTATGATATGCTTTTATAATTGTAATTAGTTACATTGTACTTATATCGTATTTTTATATTTTTAGTTGAATTTTACATCTGCACTCCTGTGCAAATTAATTGAAACAACCGCTTTACTTTCCTTATTTATCTAAACCCACTCGAGTAACAGAATATGATAGGTGAACATATGTGAACAGATTTTGACAGACATATAAGTTACAGTTTAAACATAGATAGATAGATAGATAGATAGATAGATAGATAGATATAAACAAATCACGATAGATAGATAGATAGATAGATAGATAGATAGATAGATAGATAGATAGATAGATAGCTGTTAAACTCATTTTCATATAGTAACATGCTGATTTTTTATTGTAATATTTCTATTTTCCATTTCTCCTGGTGCTTTTTTTTTGTTTTATCTTCTATTATTATTACTAATACTAGTACTACTACTACTACTACTACTACTACTACTACTACTACTACTACTACTACTACTAATAATAATAATAATAATAATAATAATAATAATTTTCCTTTTATATTTCAGCTTCATTTCCAGTATTATTCGGGTCTTCTCTTTTATTTCCATTTCATTTCGGGGTTATCATTAATTCTCTTTCATTCGAACAATCGCTTTTTTTCTCTAATCGTTTCGATCGCCATCGTTACAGTCACCATACTTGAGTGGATGTGATGAACAGTCTTGCATGTAATGAAGCCTCCCAAAATAATGTCGCCTTTTTTTTCACTATACGAATGTGCTGCACAGAATAAAAAAAGAGGCGGATAATTAATTTCAAATGCATAAATGATGTCAGCTCTAAGAATCACGTTCTTCTTTTCTATGTTATAGAGCATATTTTATTGTCGTCTGTCAGATATTTTGTTCTACAAATCGGGAAGACCCAATAAATAACAACTGAAATGACCAGATATGATTAAGGTTTTTGTCGATTATTACGAAAAATAACGACGGCAGTCAAAGATCTGAAATTATTTTTTAAATCA
The DNA here is from genome assembly GCA_037127315.1 of Ascarosepion bandense. Classification (NCBI taxonomy): domain Eukaryota; kingdom Metazoa; phylum Mollusca; class Cephalopoda; order Sepiida; family Sepiidae; genus Ascarosepion; species Ascarosepion bandense. Next base: position 774,193 of record JBBBDQ010000485.1, read on the forward strand.
TTTCAAATTAATATGAAATGTAGAATAACTACGCATACACAAATGTTTTATTGTAGTGCATCCAATGAAATTAATTCATTTTTTAGTGACTAGATTCGCACGCACACACACACACACACACACACACACACACACACATATATATATATATATATATATATATATATATATTAGAAATTATATTTTAGAACTTGTACATAATGTGTTTATATAACCACTACAAATCTTACACATGTTTCGACATTGAAACTTCAATGTCTCATCAGGCGGAGTGTATAAGAATGGAATGCCTCTTTTCTTATATTTGGTCAGTTGCGTGTGGTATGTTGATGGGGGTTAGTGATAAGGGAATAAGTCTCGTGGATTGACCGTTAGAATTTTGAAGAAAGTGGTGTGGGTAGTTAAAATGGTTGATTAGTGACTCTTTGATTTCTAGACAGATTTAACATTAGCAGTTTGAATGTAAGATTTTATTATCTTGAAACTAGACTATATCTTTTGGATTTTTTAGAAGAGCCGGTAAGGGGCAGGATGCTTATTTTGTACAGAATATTTTTGTATATTTAATCTTAATTTTGGTTTCAGGAAATAGATTTTAATTTTTCTTTTACTTGGTCAGTTGTGTGTGGGATGTTGGCGGATGGTTAGTGATAAGGGAACAAGTCCTGTGGATTAACCTTCAGAATTTTGAAGAGAGTGGTGTGGGCAGTGAATATGTTTGATTAATGAGTGTCTTTGATTTATATATATATATATATATATACACTAACGGCCATAATTATTAGGAAACACCTGTGTTTTAAAAACATTATGAATTTCATAATAGTTTTTAGTATTTATTGCCGAATGAATAATTGTAAATAAAATAGAATTGTTCTTTTCTTCATACTGCACAATAACATGTGCATCAAATGAATTTATAAATATTTAATAATTACCTATATTGCAGTCTCATCAATGAAAGAATGAAAAATATTTAGGATGATTCGGAGAAGTTCATTTTTGCTTCCTTGCCTTATAAAATTTTGCAAAGGAATAATACTATCTCCCGCTGATATATATATATATATATATATATATATATATATATATATATATATATATTTGGTTGGTTCAATACAACGTAGAGAGAGAAATTAATAGTAGTGGTATTATTAGTTATGCTTAATTGTGATTCGCGATGTGAGCTTATGTAAAAAAACTATTTTTAATACTATCATGTATTGTAAAATCCGGGGAATGGATAAATTAGCTGACAATTTGAGAAAAAAAAAAGAAAGAAATATAGTTTTCTTTCTTTTTCATATTCGAAACGGATTAATTTTGGACCAGGTAGAAATTTGCAAAAAGGAAGCAGTCATAACAAAATGTCAGGATTTACTTAGGGTTAAATCCTTGAACAGTTGTTCCTGGGAACTGAAAAAATCTAAAGATGATGTAATCGAAAGAAAGAAGACAGAAAGACATTACGTTGTTTGAGCTGTTGATATTTCATTCGTCGAGCCATGGCTCCCCGCAAATCGTGTGGGTGGAGAATAATGTAATTGGTCAAATGGTGTGAGAGAGGATTGGGGATGCTTATAAAAATGGAGACTCAGCGAAAAATATTGGAAGTTTAAGTGGTGAGAGTTTCTGGATTTGCAGTCGAAATGTAACGAATGTGGAAAAGGATTCCAACCGGGGAGCCATGATCCACGACTGGTCGCCTGCAGCATAACTTATGACTAAAGAGTTAATGTCGAATTAAGCCTGCCGCCGATTAACTTAAAGAGTTAATGTTGAATAATGCACCTCAGATAGGAATCCCAAAAGAAAGTTATTATTTTAAAACTTGTTTGGATAATTGAAATTTCTGATTCCTCGTTCGCTGTAGATTCCGTTAAGCTCCGATTTCGGTAGATTCCGTTAAGCTCCGATAAGAACCCGAAATAACTTTGTTGTTTTAAAAAATTACATAGACAATTGACAGCTCTGATTCTAGAGAATACGTTAAAAGACTTTAATGAAAATTTGAAGAGCTCTGCTTACTTTAACGAAACTTAGAAAATACATTTTTATTTGGGGATTGAAAGCTCTGATATTTTGAAAACTCTCTCTCTCTCTCTCTCCGTTGTAAATTGGCATTCCGACAACTGTATTATCTGCACCCGCAACTAACAATTAATTTTTTATAAAGACTTTATTCGTAACTCGCCAGGCGTCTTCGACCTTATTCATTTATTTAATTTTTTTTTCTTTTTTTTTTTTTTTTGGTGCCGTGTTTAATTTTAACCACAAGTGTACACAAGTGTCCGGTCTGGTTCTAGTGGAAAGACGGCTACTGGATTTGCACAACGTGACTTTCTGAGAGAAAATCACAACGTGGGCAGTGATCCGTTGTTGTAATAGACGTTTTGAAGACCAGCGTCTGTGACGAGATCATCACGACTAGCAACAGCGGCCCGAAAGCGTCGGCATAACTGTTATCGTTTTGACATTATCGCAACGGGATCCATCCCCGAACCAGTAAACGACCGAAATAACCAGCCAGTCGGGTGGCAGTACCACAATTGCTGCTGTCACGACTAGGAGTGTCACAATTAGCCAGCCCGGGCAAAGGTTTTACAATAATAACAAAAGAACCATTGTATTTTTATTTGACAATAATTACTAAAGATAGTATGAAATGCATCATTTATATTTAAAAACTGGGGTGGTCTAATAATTATAGCCGGTAGTGTATATATATACGTATAATCAAATTAGAAAGATCAGCCGATTACAGCACCATGGTTTCTACCTTTGTAATATATATATATATATATATATATATATATATATATATATATATTATAAATTAAGGTTTTGAAAGTAAATGGTCATAAACATAAAAAATAAATTAGAATCAGTCAGTTAAGCCAGTTAAGTGTCATACACGAAACCCGCCTGGGTGATCGTTTCACGAAAGAGACATGATTGACTCGACAGAAGATTATCCACCAGTAGGTTGCCATTATTTTCTGCGGAAGACTGGTTGCCTGTTAAGGCTATAGAATCAAATCTGCCCTGTTATTTAAACCATAACTGGAGGGAAGAAATGCATTAATACATTTCCCTATGCTATTTGCGCGTAAGTGAATGCAATTAATTAAACTGGTATTCTAACTCGGCTCCCCGATTTCTCATTCGATATCCTCTGCACCACAACGAACAAGCATTAGAGATTAAAATACCAACGTCAATTAAATTAGCAAATGAAGAATAATTCGAGGAAACGAAATATTTGTTTTAGCCCATCTTTTTGTTTTAAAGTAACGTTCAAAACATAGAAAGTATTTTTCTAATTGCTTAATAAATTGTTCCAAATAAATTCTGAATGACACAAGATATTTATTAGAAATACAGTTAAATTTAGTTACACCTGCACATGCAATTTTTAAAATTACACTTTTTTTCAAAATTATTTAACCACAAGTTGTGGTGCAGTGGATATCGACTCGGAACGACAAATCAGGGAGCCGAATTCGAATTCGAACTCCAGTGAATTCAATGTACTTGTTCCATCTGAGTTCATTTGAGAGAGTGAGAAGGAGGTCCACTGCATTGCTCTCGACGAGAGTAGCGTCACACATTCAAATGGTAGGGTGAATATTTCTTTATGATGATTAAAAGAGAGCAACTTCGTTTCGGAGGTATTAAAAATTACAAGCCATTTCCAATCCAATTCAATCACAGATTGAAAATCCTTTCGAAGCTCAGCAGCCGGGTTTATTTTCGTTATAGACTTATGAGCTATTGTTTAATTTCCTGAAGAAATGTATTTTTATGAAACAGTAAAAATATGCTGTTAAAATGTTTATAAACACTTTGAAAAATGGTAATGAGGAAATGTTATGGATTATATGAGCTGCTGATTAACTTCCTAAAGAAGTGTATTTTTTTAACAATAAAAATATTCAAACTGGCTACCAAAAAGAAAAATAGACATTGTTTTGATAAATATTTGATTGTGATCAAAATAAACAATGCGAACAAAATTCTCCATGTCAGGAAAATATTTGACTGTTTTGAAAACTGCATAGCAAGTTCAGAAGCGAATGTAATTTACATTAAATTATTTCAGGTGATAAAACAATGAATTAAATTTTAGACGAGAAGTGTGTTATGATTGTCGGAAACGATAAGCACGCATTTGCGGCGTGTCAAAACTGGAATAATATAAACAATGTGTAAGGATATGAAATAATTGCTTGTATAAGAGACAGAAATTATTAGTATTAAGCAGTTGGTCGAGAGAGGTAATCTGAACTAAAGCGGAGAAAGATACAAGTAAAACCTCGAATGAGCGCGGCTTTTTGGCCACTCCTTGCGTGTGTATTGCCACCTTCGACCTGACCCCCGCGTTAATCATACGTCACCTGATAAAATAAATTAAGTGGATATTTTTATAAACACGTTGTCAGTTGATCATCAACATTGGTTCACAGAAGCATAATGGATCATCTTTCGATTTGGTGTCGTTGACTTTCTTTAATTTTTGGAAAATATAGATTAAAACGAATCAGGTGGCAATCTGACAGATAACTAGAGCATGGTAACGGACTACATCCACGAAAGGTAGCTGAGATTCTTTGATTACCTATCTGGGCTCTGCTTATGTTTTCCTTCCAATAAAAGTGCTGGTTTATAAAAAAAAAAATACTATGGAACAGCATTCATTTTACAGTTGTTTGCAGAGTCCGTGGCGATAGAGGGGATCTTTTTGTTTTTTTGTTTGGTCGTATTAAGGAGGATGGTGAGCATATGAAAGAATTAAAGTTGAAAAAATATATTCAGAGGAAATGGTTTTGAAAGAAGAGATATGTCCTTGTAAGACCTAACCATATTTTATCGAACTCTTCTACTGGTTATGTTCGATTTCGGCCCCCATCCAGTTGTAGGCAGGCGAAAGCCATCATTAGAATTACCTCTTATTGCCGCTTTATTACAAAGAACATTAGGAAATCATCGATAGTTATGTTCAGTGAAGTTAATTTGAGGTATTATAAGGACCACAGTGAAAGAAAGACATACATGGAAAGATCTTACGTTGTTTTCTTTAAATTTTGTCACTCGTTTGGTTCTTGTTGTTGATGTTTTCTCAGGCAGACTTTAAAAATGGTATGCGCTGCAATAAATAACAGATTCCGTGCCCGATAATTTTATTTTTTGGGATTTAGAGATTCCGTGTGTAATTGAAACTCGAGCAGGAGTGGATCATGCATCTGGTTTCTGTAGATGCAGTACAATTCGAAAAAAAGGAGAAAGCAAAAAAAGAAACGAACTTTTTGAACATCGTGGAATGTTATGATTATATGTATTTTTAAAGAAAATATAAGAAAAAAGAGATAACAGAAAAAATGAACTTTCATACATTGTACAAACTTTCTAGTTGTATGTGTTCTTTAAAAACAGAAAAATGAAAAAATTGCAATCTTTTCAGACATTACAGAACTCTCTAACATTGTACTTTACAAAAAAGAAAAATAAACATAAAAAGAACATTTATTGTTTTTTATTTTTTATTTTTCCAGTGCATTGTGCGTTACATATATATATTGGTTTAAGATTATTTTTCGGGTTAACATAGAGGAGGGCCGATGCGCAAAGTTGACAACAAACGCAGTAAAGAAAAAAAAGTAAAAAAGGGGCAAAGTATGCTGAAGGAAATCAGTTCTTTGGTTGGCCAGTGTGTGGTTTGTAATTAGCATTGAAATGAACGAATAATTATATGAAAAAAAAAAAGAAAGAAACAGTAAAGGGTCAAAGGAGAAGAAAGGAAGGAAAATAGATTTAATGTTTAACTGAAAAGTTACCATAGCAGATGGATGCTATAAGTCAGTTATGATGTGGTTAAAAGTTATTTAATCCCGCGTCTCGGAATGGAGATTTTGTTTAAAATTTTGACTTACATATAATGTAAGGACGAAGTTAAGGAGGACCTGGTTAGGAAAGTCATTTCTCGCCAGAAATTGTTCTAACCCTAACCAGTACTCCACTCCGTTGTGCCAACGTGTCTCAGCATGTGTAGACGGGTGACCTACTCCACTGAAACGAAAAGCAAAAGAAAGGAAAATATGCGGAAAAAGAAAAATATAACTTTGTTTAAATTGCTCTGTTGCCGGAATCATTGTTATGTCTATGTTAGAAGACTAATCTGGACTTTCCATCAAGAGAATTAACAAGGCAAAAATACAGGCGCACAATGTGAAGAGAAAATGATGCCACATTTATATATATATATATATATATATATATATATATATATATATATATATATTCTAAACATGTATTGTTAAATATAGACAATGAATGTCTATTATGTTTAATCATGAGCCTTTCTAAACGTCGTATTTTGGCTTTAATTTCAGTTGAAAATAAAGACAAAAAATCTCCAACATTTGGATAATTTTTTATTAAGTTGGTTTTAGGTTTTCGGCCCGCATGAGCCATCTTTAGAGAGGTTATTAAGACGGTAACACAATAACATCCACCATCAGCGACCATTTCATCTTGTGTTGACATAAAACTCCACTAAGTAACAGCAATAGTTATCAAAAATTACAAACGCTGTTCGCAAATTTGTAATGCGGTTCTATGACCCCACACCGCGTGATAGCGCGAAATGACAACGAAACCATGTCTTCAAATGCAAACACAATTTTATTAAGTGTGGGTTGTTTGGATTTAATGTACATGGCCTCCAATATCTGAAGGTTCGTTTTAGTGTGTGTATGAGTGAGGATTATTGTATTGTTGACTAAAATCTGTCTCATATGTCCTACATGTTTATGTTTTTCTGAGAAGTGTTGATTAATTGTACTTTGATCAGAAAAACGACAGGTAAGTCTACGGGAGAGCGTGGTTACCGGCTTAGTGCTTGTATGTGTGTGAGTGTTTACGGTTTATATATGTGTGCGTTGGCCGATAGTAAGATTTGGTGTTTACGAATCTTTGTTAAAGTGATAGTGTGCGCCGTTTTATGATCTGATATTATATTCGTCTGCTTTAATATATGTCTTGATTTATATATGTGTGTGTTGACCGGTAGCAAGATTTGTCGTTTCTGCATCTCTTTTAGAGTGGTAGTGGGTGCAGTTTTACGATCTGATGTTATATCTATCTGTCTGCATTAATTAGATGCGTGTTTATTGTTATATATATATATATATATATATATATATATATATATTTAATTGCCATACGTTATTCATACGCTCTCGTTTGTGTGTGTGTTTGTGTGAGTGTGTGTCATATGCGTGTGTTAAAGTGCGTGTAATTCTTGTGTTTTTTCTATACTTCTGAGTTCATTTTTTCTATATATAGACCTACATACATTTTCCCGGTATCATATGTGTGTGTATATATATATATATATATATATATATATGTGTGTGTGTGTGTGTGTGTGTGTGTGTGTGTGTTCTAGTCTATAGTATATTAGAGATTGGGATATCTGTGTGTGTGTGTGTGTGTGTGTGTCCATCTTTTTTTATTATTTATTTATTTTTTTTTTTCTGTGAGTTGTATTGTTGCTAGTGGTTACACGTTTTGGGATTTCCTGATCAACAATGGACTGGAACTGAATCTGGATTACATAACAGAATAATTAACACCACACACCCACACACACACACACACACACACACACACACACACACACACACTATATATATATATATATATATAAATATATATATATATATATACACTCATACACATACACGCGCACATACGCACGGATGATACCGGGAAAAGGCATAAAGGTATATATAAAATGAACACAGAAGTATGGAAATAAATACAAGAAATATATGAACTTTAAAGCACACATATGATACACTGACTCACACACACACATTCATACGCACACACGAGAACTAATACCGGATGACAATTAAAAAGAAATATATAAAAATAAACACGCCTCTTATTAAAACAAACAGATAGATATAACATATCAGATCGTAAAAACTGCGGCCTCTACCACGTTACGACAAATCCTGCTATCGGTCAACACGCTCGTATCTAAACCATAAATTAAAGAAGACTAATATAATATTTGATCACAAAACGCCGCACGCTATCACTTTAACAAAGATGCGTAAACGTCAAACCGTACTAACGTTCAAGGAAAACATATAAACTGTAAAGACACACACAGACATGCACTAACACATACATGCCCCCCACACACTCACACATACACACACACATGCACTCACTACAATTAACGCCAGTAGTAGCAGAGAAATATTACTTTCGTTGAAAGTCACGGTCCACGAGCCGACGTGAAATCAAGATCTCCTACTATTCCGAAGATGTGACTTTGATCCGAAATATTAATGAATAATAAATAGGTAAACCCAACACCTTCTTCACCTACCTTTATGTTATTAAACTCATTGTGATAGCCTTCAAAACCTACCCATACACCTCATATATACAATGCTTAAAGCTCATTACAAAACTCTTACTTCTCTCTCTCTCTCTCTCTCTCTCTCTCTCTCTATATATATATATATATATATATATATATATATATGCTAACAGTATAGCCCGGCATTGCTCGGATGTAATAAAAGCTTTAAAACTAATCCATGGTCCTGGAGCTCAGACTCAGCCTATTTGTGTGAAGTTTGGTGAGAATCGGATAAAAATTGTGGATTTGTATAAAGGACATAACGATAAACAGACACACGCACAAATATCTTGCCTTTTATATATATATATATATATATATATATATATATATATATATTATCGGTTTTCTGCACTATTGTAAGAACTTCAACCTTGAAACTTCTGAATATCGGTGCTTATGTCTTTGTCTATGAGTGTATCAAATTTGATTAAAATCGGATTACTCCTTCTATAAACCGATTTTTTCGATTATCGATTTTCGACATTTATCGGGGGTACCTCGACACAAAGAACACTCAGTCGCTTATAGTACAACTGTGTAAATTTTCAAGAAAATCAGTTCAGCCGTTTCAGAGTCTATAGGTAACGGACACACACACACACACACAAAGTTCCATTTATAAATAAGCTTAGATATATATATATGTTTTTTTCATCAATTACCTTTGTATGAATTGTTCTATATCTATTGTTATTTTTCTTTTCTCTTGTATTATGTATTTTACAATTGACGTGATGGCGTGGTGAAAGGTGAAAGGTGAATTTCGACTGCGGAAATGCTGTTAAAATGTTTTTAACATTTTGAAAATGGTAATGAGAAGATGTTATTGATTATATGAGCTGCTGATTAACTTCTTAGAGAAGTTTATGTTTTTGGAACAATAAAAATATGCAAACTGGCTAGCAAACCAAAATTTGTTGTCAAATAATCAATGCCAGCGAAATGCTCCATGTCAGGAAAATAGTTCATTGTTTTCAAAACTGTGTAGCAAGTTCAGAAGCGAATGTAATTTGCATTAAATTAGTTTGCGTTATAAAACAAAGAATTAAATTTTAAACGAGAAATGTGTTTTGATTGTCGGTAATAACAAGATAAGCACCCATTTGCAGCATGTCAAACGTGAAATAATATAAACAATGTATAAAGACGTAAATGCTAATACAAAAGACATAGACTATTAGTAGAATGCAGTCGATCGATAGTTGGGATTTGAACCAAGACCGAGAAAGACACAGGAAAAACCTTGAACGAGCGCAGCCTTTTGGTTCATCGATGAGTGTATTATGTCACCTTCGACCATATCCCCACTTTAACGACACAGCAAATGACGAGAGAATAAATTAAGTGGATATATTTTTATATACTCGTTGTCCGTCGATATATTTCCAGCCATTCCTCAACATTGCTTCTTAAGTGCAGTATATAACAATTTTTAAGCCTTGGCAGAACTTTTACAGAGACTGGTGTAAATGGTGGTGTCAACTGTATAGATGGAATTGGTTACATCAGGAAGGTCATTGATAAAGATCAGAAAAGCGTAGAATATAGGATAAAGCTTTGCAGACCATTCCTCGTTTGTATTAAAGCATCTGGAAGCTTGCCCGTTCAAAACAATCTTCATTTCATGGTTTGATAGGAAATATTGGATAAAATCAAATAATCGTCGAGAAATACCGTAGCTCTTAAACTTGCACTAAAAGCCAGCATGCCAAACCCTATCAAATGGATTTGAGTTATCAGGAGCAACAGATCGAGCTTTGCCGTACTTGTATTGTAGGGGCTGATAAATGTATCTTCGATTAGGCCTTGTGTTAGACATGACCGAGCTCCCTACGGCATACTGGGTTTATGCAGATTTATCCTCATCAGAATTATCAGAAGTCTGGTTGTCGGCAGAATGGAATGTGTGGAATAGTGTGGAATGGTGTAAGAATAAAATATACATTTTTACATTATCAGCAATAAAATAAATAAAATTTAGTTGGCAATAAATAACCCGCCGAGGTTAATATGCTATAAAAACAAAACAACCAATCATCGCTAAATCTGCAGCTGAAGAGTTCGGTTGACTGTATAGGACTAGAAGTTTTTTCTCGTTTGAAACCATCTTGCACATATATAAAGCTGATATCAACCAGCGCATTGAATACTGCTCTCACATACGGTAGGCTGCCTCTGATATTCATCTCGATGTTCTTGACAAAGTGTAACGGAGATTCTACAATGTAATCAATCCCGACTTGGTAGCTCAACTCCAGTCACTTTCACGCCGACGTAATGTGGCTTCCTTCTGTCTCTTCTACAAATATATTAAGGCTTCTGCTTCGATCAGCTTAACTCCCTATTGCATCCTCAGACTGAATTTACTCGAGCTACTAGACTAGCAACTAGGTCCCACTGCTTTTCAAATGTAACCGCAACTTCTACTCTAAGGGCTTCTTTTCTCGCACTTCCCGCTTGTGGAATTTCCTATCCGTATACTTGCTTCCCTGACAGCTACAATATTCAAGTCATTTACCAACTCTTCTAACATTGACTCGCCTCCTTTTCCTGACAACCCTTGTGCCACATTTCTCTCCCTTTATACTCTTCTCTCACGCAAATCTCACTACACCAATGTTCTTATTATTCTCTTATCCATTCTCGGATAGCCCTGTAATTTGTTCCTCTTTCTAGTCATTCTTCTCTTATGTAACTTCCTGTCTTGCTTGGGGTGAAATGATTATAAAAAATGGGTCAGAACAATTACTTTGAAAATAATTCTTTTCTGTTAGTCTTATTGTCTCTATCTATGTATATATATGCTGGCAAGTAGAACCCAATTCAGATAAGTAAAGACATCATAACGGTGTTCTCATGAACCTCTGAAGTCAGTAAGAACCTTCTCAGGTAAAGTGGAAAAATATCTCCACCCTGATATATAGCACCTTACAATAAAAACCTGCTTGCCAAAATATATTTCATCAGTAACGTTCTCTCTCTCTCTCTCTCTCTCTCTCTATATATATATATATATATATATATATATATATATATATATATAGTGTGTGTGTATTTTCCAGCGTCTAAAATGCATGAGTTTGTTGTTGCTTGGAAATTTTCCGTGTACACAAAAACAATTTGTCGTTATAGTTTGTCCATGTTTATAATATATACTGTAATTTGCCATGTTTGAAAATGGCTTATGTAAGCCAAAAGCTTAGATAGTATTATTGAAAAATTATGCATCAACTTTGTAATTTTCTTTCCTCATTTAATGACAATGCAATTAAGCTTATTAGAGAATATGAAAAAAAATAACATAAAATAAATAGACAAAACTTGTCTATATTATTTAATGAAACATGCATTGATATATATTATATATATACACACACACACTCATATATGTATATATATATATTTATATATATATATATATATATACCAATTTACCCTGACGAGCTGAAGGGTGAAACCTAGGTTGGTTTGTTGGCTCTTGCTTAGATTTTCTGTCTTTGTTTCTCTACTTTTACTGAGCACTTTAGTGATATCGATTTTCGATATTTATTGGGGGTACCTCGACACAAAACTTAGCTAAGAACACTCGCAGACGCTTATAGTACAACTGTGTATATTTTCAAGAAAATCGGTTCAGCCGTTTCGGAGTCTATAGGTAACGGATACACATATACAGGCATACAGACACACACACACAGACACACACACACAGACAAAGTTCCACTTATAAATAAGTTTATATATATATATATATATATATATATATATATATATATATACGCTACAAAGAAAAATTTAAAGACAGTTTGAAACGTCTCAAATTTGATCTGAAAACCGGGGAACTCCAAGTAACAAACGGAAAAGAGTAGCGTCAGACATGTCTCATTAAGTTAAAGAGGTTTGAAGTCAGCAGTCTGAAGCACCGCAATCAGCGTCATCATGCTTTCAAACAGACGCCATGAATACCCTGCCTCAACAAATTCCATGTCAGCCTGTCTTTGTCGCCCGCGGAAGGGCTTGGCTAGTATTGCGCTTAAGAAAGTCCCATTCCTTACCAATTTTTCGTCACAATTACACAAATCAAGCAATCAGAAATATAAATCTACTACTGGCCCTCATTTTTATTTATATATGTATATATTTTGAAAACCATATATTGAAACCTTTCCACGGAGAAAATATTTTTGTGTTGTTTTCTTACGGTTACTTTAGCATAATAGTCTTCATGATATCCAATCACTCCTGCTATCTCCAGAGAGTTGTTTTTACTTTCTATGGCGTTTTATTTTGAAGGATTATGCAATACGTGTTGACCCGTGCCTTTAAAAAAGAGGGCAAATTAATTATATTGATGACGGGAACATATATATTCAGTATCATACATTAAAAATAAGAAAAGAAAATAATTCAAAACCCCCACAAGCGTGACAGCAAGGAATATATATATATATATACATATATTGTGTGTATCGAGGCAGCAAGTAATTTTCTAAACATATGCTGTTAAATATAAGAGACAATGAATGTCTATTATGTTTAATCATGAGCCGTTCTAAACGTCGTATTTTTGCTTTAATTTCAGTTGAAAATAAAGACAAAAATTCTCCAACATTTGGATAATTATTTATTGATTCATTGGAAAATTTTTGTCTTTATTTTCAACTGAAACGGCTCATTATTAAACATAATAGACATTCATTGTCTCTTCTATTTAACAGCATTTGTTTGAAAAAAAATATATATATATACTCTTCCCGCGTATATATCAGTACTCGATAACAGGATTATGGCAAATATAAAACAATATGGCATTTGTATGGAGAAAAAAACGCGGCAACGTTTTGATAGCAGGTCGTAACTTTTCATAACTGGCAATAAAGAGTATAAACTGAGCCGACGCTGCCTCGCTCTCTTTTCTCTCTCTCTCTCTCTCTCTCTCTCTCTCTCTCTCTCTCTGCATGACCATGACTTGAAGGAATATATATATATATTTATCTGTTTCCCTCTCATCACGTATATATATATATATATATATATATATATATATATATATATATATGCATCTTCTTCTTCATGGGCTGTGTCCTTTCAGGACGTCAGCGATTATGACTTCCTTTTGGTTCTGTCTCTTGTCGCTCTCAACATTCTCTCTCTTAATATCCATTTGCTCAGGTTTATCAAGTAGCTCTCTCGTTGTTTTCCCTGCTTCTCTTTCCTTCTATCTCCCCTGTGAGTATTAAATTTTGCAACTCTTTTTCCTCATTACATGTCGCAGAAACCTCATTTTTCTTTTCCTCATATTAAGTATGTTCCCTTCTCGTTACCATCCTCCACAAAATTTCGTTGTTACTCACATGTTTAGTCCATGGTATCCTCAGCTTCCGTCCAAAAAAACACAATTTTACTGTTTCAAGCCTCTCCTTCATCTTTAAGGTCATTGTCTAAAACTCATTGCTATACAGAAGAACAGTCATCACATCGGAAATCAGAACTATTTTCTTTTTTTCTTCAGAGAATTTGTCTGTCTTTCAGAACTTTTGTTTAGTTTTTGAAATGCAAATCCGTGCTTCGATCTCAACATCGAACTTTAGATTTTCTGTCAGAATGCATCCTACATATTTAAATTTCTTTACTTGCCGTATTTTAGTTTCTCCAACCTTTAATTGGCATTTTGGGTTCTTCTTTTTGCTGATGACCATGCATTCCGTTTTCTTGAAGATTCTGCTTTTTTATTTCTTCTCGCCTTCTGTTGCTACTTTCTGTAGGAGATCCTGCATTTTTCTTTCCATGTCTGCTATCAACACTGTGTCATCTGCGTATTTTACATTGTTGAATTCGTGGTCACTAATGATGACAAGAGTTTTATTTTTCTCAGAAATTTCATAAACAATTAGATATTTTCCAAAAGCAAATTAAACGAAGGTATAACTAAAGGAGCAATTGTTTTAACGTAGTTATCACAGTGAACAGAACTAGAAAATGATAAAAACTAAGCCTCCTCCTCAAAAAACAACAAATTAATCACGGACACCATGACTAAAGCAGACAAAAAACATTAACAGAATCCGAAATTAATACGGAAGTGAAAACAATCACACAATGTTAAGACCTTGACAACTAAATAAATTTCATCGCCATTTATCGCAATAAAAGGCCAAAATTTCAATACGAACCCTACATGTAGACTCATAAACAATAAGAAAATTGAACAAGCTAAAATAAGTAAAATAATACTAGAAACAATTCAGAGATAAGGAAAATATTAGCAGTAAATCAAAGAAAAATCCCCAAAACAACTGTAGACTAGTTCCGCAAACTAAATAAAAATATAAATGACAATTTTAATGCATATTTTATTTTACTATTTGGATCAGATTTCCGAAAAAACAAAACAAATCATTATTTACATCCCCCAAAGAGTCCTGCGTTTAACTAATAAAAAAATTGAGAGTACTGCTCAAGTTTTACAAATTTGGGGAAAATTAATGGGAGGGTGTGACAGACGGAAAAAATATTTTTAACAAGATTTTCTAAAAATAATAATGGAATAAATAACTTAATTCATTAAAATCAAACAATTACTTGATTTTTAAAAATATTTCTAAATAAATATGTCTTTCAACGCTAAAAATAAAAAAAAATCGACTTGCCTAATATTATGTTCGCCATAGTAGTAATCTCTAATATCAGTCAGTTAAGTGCCATGCGCGATACACGCTTTGGGCGATCATGTCTCGAAAGAGACATGACTGACCGGGCAGAAGATTATCCCGCAGTAGGTAGACTGGTTGCCGACCAAGGCTATAGAACCCAATCCGTCCTGTTATTTAACCCATAACTGGAAGGAAGAGACGGATTAATACCTTTCCCAAGGGTATTTGCGCGTAAGTGAATGCAAGGAATTCAACTGGAATTCGAACTCGGTTCCCCGTTTTCTCGTTTATCTCTAATGTACATCGAGTTAATCGTGGACGAAAGAAAAAAGAACAATTTTAAGAGAAAAGAGTAAAAAAAGAAAGGAATAAAAAATTTAAAAGGAATAAAATTTTAAAAAAGAATAATATTTTTTAAAAATAAAAATTAAAAAAAAGGAATAAAAAAATTAAAAAAAACAATGACATATTTTGATCTTTCCAATAAATAATAACATAAACATTTTGATAATAACATTAATTTTTTTATTAAGTTTCACCTCTTTTAACATCATGCTATGCTGTGTTTTTAGCATTTACTTGAAGGTACTTTGTAGGAGCCTTGGTGATGCTTGGTAAATTGGCCTTGTGCCAAACACTTCCGAAGTCCCCATAGTTTAAATATCAGAAAGTTGAAGGTTGGATGTTGAAATGTGAAATTATAAAATATTTTGTGTGTACATTAAAGTAGATTTATTAACAGAATGACGAAATTGTAAGAAGAAAAATATAAAGAAATTTGTTAACTAAACAATATAATCTATTTGCTAGTAAAAAATATTAATTGAGAAAATGCATGCAGTTTTGAAGTTAAAACTGTTCAAAGAGATATGTAAGCATTTGAAATGTCCACAGAAATTTAGAGTTCATGATTACATAGTAGTAAATAGCTAACTGTTCCGGGACCGTATACTGATAGTAGTAAAATATAACGTCTTATGTTTTTGTGTGTATTAAGCGAATTGGGTCTGTCATGTTCTTTTTGGTAGGTCAGCGAAAGAATGAGAGAGAAGTCAAAACAAATAAAAAACTGTACTTAGAGTGTCCTGTTTTTGTTGTTGTTGTTGATCTTTTTGGTGGCGTGGAGTAAAAAAGAAGGAAGAGAATTTGGCAGCAAAGGTTATTGAACTTGAAGTTTCTTCCTTACGTTGCGGCGAGATGCTATCAGATTCCACTCACATTATGACTGTTTTGAATGGTCACCGACGTGATTTAAATAAGAAAGTTTATCATGTTGCCGGCACCAGCAAACATTTTCCCTTAGGTGTGAAAAATGTTTGACTGACGTCATATGAATTTCTGGTTTGATATCCAATTAGGATCCAGAATTTTGCTTTTCACACTGACTTGTGGAATTTGCTTTGAGCTGGATTTTTTCCAAAATGCTTTTTGCCATTTGAATTCATTTTTGCGAGTGCGGAATATTATTTTGTGACTTTTAGTTCGTTGATGGATGACATAGGATTTCTATTCTATACCTTCAATTATACATAATCTGTATTCTATACATTCAATTATACAGAATTTGTATCCTATACCTTCAATTATACAGAATCTATATTCTATACCTTCAATTATACAACATTTGTATTTTATATCTTCAAGTATACAGAATTTGTATCCTATACCTACAATTATACAGAATTTGTATCTTATACCTTCAATTATACAGAATTTGTATCCTATACCTTCAATTATACAACATTTGTATCCTATACCTTCAATTATCCAACATTTGTATCCTATACCTTCAATAATACAGAATCTGTATCCTATACCTTCAATTATACAGAATTTGTATCTTATACCTTCAATTATACAGAATTTGTATCCTATACCTTCAGTTATACAGAATTTATATACTATACCTTCAATTATACAACATTTGTATCCTATACCTTCAATAATACAGAATTTGTATCTTATACCTTCAATTATACAGAATTTGTATCCTATACCTTCAGTTATACAGACTTTATATCCTATATCTTCAATTATACAATATTTGCATCCTATGCCTTCAATAATACAGGATCTGTATCCTATACCTTCAATAATACAGAATCTTTATCCTATACCTTCAATCATACAGAATTTGTATCTTATACCTTCAATTATACAGAATTTGTATCCTATACCTTCAGTTATACAGACTTTATATCCTATATCTTCAATTATACAACATTTGTATCCTATACCTTCAATAATACAGGATCTGTATCCTATACATTCAATGATACAGAATACTATTTCGCACGTAGGAGAAAAATACTCCCTAAACACATGAACTTACTGATGGAAAACATGAATAAAATCTAGGAAATCGCCAAAAACCTGACACGATATCGATAACAAATCTAAAACAATTGCCCCAAAATAGAATAAATAAATTGAATCGGTAAAACGCAAGCAATTATCACATTAAAAATACGACATGTTTAAGTTGAGACCAAACCAGCATGCAAACTCCGAAACTCTAGCAAATGAGAACTAGAAAAAACAAGGAAAATAATATTAGAATATTGCTTATTCAGAGCTAAGGAAGAAGTTACGAGTAAATCAGTAGAAAAACAAAAACTCAGCTGTAATTTGTAAATAATGAACCTAAAACAATCGCGTCCTAAATAGACCTAAACAACCGAGTAAATTGCACCTTAGCCCAAGAAGAAATAAATATAAATAGAAAGGAAATAAAAACAATTCTTGAAAATCATTGCTATTCGACAATGAAAAACCTGTGAGCTCATGGGAATACACTCGATACAAAAACTAAATAAAATTATCAATAAAATAGATACAGATCTCTACAGGTACGAAGGTCTCGCAATCTTAAGAAAAAAAGGAAAAAGAGATAAAACTAGAAAAACGTTCATTAATTTTTTTTAAAAAATATGAGATTTGACATAGACATAAAGTCTAACAAAAACGAATTAAATTTTCTAGATGTCATTTTCAACCTACGAAAAGTTACATATAAACCATACAGAAAACACAATGTTAAACCACAATATATATATATATATATCTTAACCACCATCGATAATCAAGCAGATTCCACAATCAACTAACCGAATACTTCCAGTGTAACCATCTTCACTAAAACCACAAACGACTATAAAAAAATTCCTAAAAATAGTGGACACCAGGCAACACTCACATATAAACACAGAATAAACAAGACAACAGAAAAATAAATATCATATGATTCAACATATTGTAAAACAGAAACTTAAAAACAAATGAAAGAAAGAAATGCTTAACACATTATACAAAATCTTTCCCCGACCGAGCACCCTGCACAAGATATTCAATAAAAACAGATAATCAGCTACGGTTACACCAAGAAAATAAAACAATTATTATTATTATTATGTCATTTTTCATCATATTTAGATTTCTGCATTGGTCTCACTACCAACCAAGTCTGCGGGGAGACCTAATGCAGGTAGTGCCGTGTTGTTATGACTCCATTTCATGTTTTTCTATCCTCCCTATCATCCCCAGCATTACATAGATAACGTTTTCCTTAGTGTGTGGGCTGTACTTAATAATACAATTTTTTGTATATCTCTTAAGCTGGGGTTTCCAGGGATTCTTTCAATGTGTTGTTTTGTTCCATTTTTTATCATTCCAAGTGCACCTACTATCACTGGCACAACTCTTGTTTTCAATTTCCACATTTTTTCTATTTCAATTTCCAGGTCTTTATATTTTGACAGTTTTTCAAATTCCTTGATTGCTATGTTACAATCCGCTGGACAAGCCATATCAATTAATAGACAAGTTTTCTCCTTCTGGTTTTTAACAATAATGTCTGGCCTGTTTGCTTCAATTTTTCTGTCTGTGTAGATAGTGTAATCCCATAGAATGGTTACATCTTCTATTTCTGTAACCGGTGCTGGATGATGTTCATACCAGTGTTTGTTTACAGCTTTTCCATAATGTTTGCACATTGCCCAATGTAAATATTGCCCAACTCTATCGTGGCGATTTTTATATTCGTTTGGGGCAAGCACAGAACAGCCTGAGATTAGGTGGTCTATTGTTTCTTGGTGTTTATCACAAAACCTGCATTTTGGATCCATATTATTATGCATAATATTTGCCTGAAAGTTTCTCGTGAAAAGACTTTGGTCTTGTGCTGCAAGTATAAATCCTTCAGTTTCAGACTTTAATCCAGATGCACGTAACCATCGATGAGTATTAACTTTGTCAACATTGGATTTATTGGCACGTACTGGATATTGGCCATGCAGAGGTTTGTCTTGCCAGCGCTGTTTCATCTTTTCAAGAGCTTTATCTTTGGCTTTCATTTTCATATTTTTTGCCGCAATAGTTGGTTCTTGGCTACTGTTTTGCTTTTCTACAGAATCTACTAACTGTAATTCTTGTTTGTATTTACTGCCTTCTTTTATTATTGAATATTTTTTCTTTCTTTCTTCATGTTGCCTTACTAATTGTATCATCCAATCCTTTGTTGTTTCTATGTATGTTAGTAAGCCAATAGTTGTTGTCTTGTATGACAATTCCAGCTGAATAAGACCCCTTCCACCTTCTTTACGGGGTATGTATAGACGGTCTACATCAGCCTTTGGGTGATGCATCCTATGCTTAGAAAGAAGCTTTCTTGTTTTAACATCCATTCGCCTGATGTCGTTTAGAGTCCAGTTTAAGATGTTGAAGCTATATTGGACAACTGGGATTGCAAGGCTATTAATGGCCATAACTCTATTCTGTGAATTTAATTCAGTTTTTAATATCATTCGCAGCCTTCTATAGTACTCTTTACGCACTATTTCTTTCATTTTTTTATGGTGAATGTTTTCGCTCTCATTTACACCTAGGTATTTATAAGCTTCTTCTGGTTTCAATTCTTTTATTGTTACAGCAGGATCTAGGCTAATTGAGGATGTTTCTTGTATTGATCCACGTAAAACTGTAGCTTTAGCACATTTATTCAAATTAAATTTCATTCCAATGTCTTCGCTGAAGCATTTTACAGTTTGCAGAAGACCTTCCAGCTCATTATCATTCTTAGCATATAACTTTAAGTCATCCATGTAAAATAGATGGCTTATTTTCTTTTGGCCTATTTTATAACCACATTCTGTCTTATTAAGTTGACTGGTTAGTGCTATTAATGATATGCAGAATAGTAAGGGAGATAAAGAATCACCTTGAAATATACCTCTTTTGATGTTTATTTCATCAGACTTATAGGTTCCATTTATATGATTGAGGTAAAGGGTTGTTTTCCATATAGACATGCACTGTTTGATGAAATTGATGATGACGGGCGATATCTTGTATATATTTAAAGTCTTTAAAATCCATTCATGTGGCACACTATCGAATGCCTTTCGGTAGTCTATCCAGGCAGTACTAAGATTTTTCTTTGTCTTGTAGCAGTTTTCCAGGATCATTTTGTTAATTAGCAATTGGTCTTTACAGCCATAACAGCCACGTTTGCACCCTTTTTGTTCAAGCGGTATCATGTCATTTCTTTCTAAGAATAAATATGTTTGTTTTGTTAAAATAGATGTTAGTAGTTTATATGTTGTCGGAAGACATGTAATTGGTCTTTATTATTATTATTATTATTATTATTATTATTATTATTATTATTATTATTATTATTATTAATAATAATAATAATAATAATAATCAGAAATAAAAAGTAGTAACATCACACAAGCCACAGGGCATAATGTAGAAAACGTGATACACACAAATCACTGTGAAGATAATACTGTGAGTTTAAAAGTGCTGGAAATGTGTGATCTGAGTCAGTTACGAGATGACAATAAAACAAGTTCAAAACACATCGAACAGAATTATTTTACGGAAAACAAGAACAGTATACAAGAGGCCAAGAAAGAAATCAAGAACCATATAAGTCAGATGCAAATTATTGCAACGGAGGAAGGAGAACAACTCCCAAAATTACAACCAACAATGCATAATCTAGAAACTATTAAGCTCTACAATGCAGCACTCAAATTAATTTTGGATGAAGAAGACACTCATATAAATCTCAATGAACAATACATGCATCAGCAATAGCAGCAACAAAAAAATTGAACATCAAATTAAAAACAAGGCAGTCTCGCAGACATGAAGTTCCACCTTAGAAAAGAAAAATTGAATTAAAAATCGAGTAACTTAGAAGTGAATTATCAGTACTTGATGAACTGACAAGAGGAATAAATGTTAAAACTAAAAAAGGCAGAATAATCGAAAGAAAATCAAATCTCAGAAATAAAAATGAAGTCCTATCAACTAAGGAAAAATTAAATCAAACCATACAACTGAAGGCTCAAAGAATAAGAAGTTATAAGAAAAGATCAAGATTCCACAGAAAAAAAACAAGATTTTTCAAACCAAAGAAAGGAATTTTACAGGGAAATCGGTAATAAAAGAATTGAGGTGACAATACACACAAAAATAGAGAAGTTATACAGTTTTGGGAAAAAAGTATGGACTTGCCCTAAAGAACATAACAAAGAAGCAGACTGGATTGCGCAAAAGATAGAAAGAATGAAAAATAAACCAGGAGAGACATGGGCTGGAATCACAGAAGAGGATTGAAAAAAGCACACAAATAGAAATTTCCAGGAATAGATAAAATTCCTAATTTTTGGCTATATTATTTGAATACAGCACATAAAAACTAGCCAAAGAACAAGAAGAAATGGTTAACGATGCCACTACAATTCCTGCATGGATGACCAAAGGAATGACATTTTTTCTACCCAAGAATAGTAACACAAATAACCCGAAAAACTACAGACCAATTACATGCCTTCCGACAACATACAAACTATTAACATCAATTTTAACAAAACAGACATATTTCTTCTTGGAAATAAATGATATACTACTGCTTGAACAAAAAGGGTGCAAACGTTGATGTTACGGATGTAAAGACCAAGTAGGATGATTTTGGAAAACTGCTTCAATGCAAAAAAAATCTTGGCACTGCTTGAATAGGTTATCGTTAGGCATTCGATTGTGTACCACATTCCTTGATCTTAAAGACTTCAAATATGTACAAAATATCAATTTCATCAAACAATGTGTGTCGATATGGAAAACTACCGTTTACTTCAATCATATGGATGGAACCTATAAGTCTAGTGAAATAAACATCAAAAGAGGTATATTTCAAAATGACTCTTTGTCTCCATTACTAGTTTGCATGTCATTATTAGCATTAACAGTTAACTTAACAAGACAGAATGTGGTTTTGAAATAGCTCAAAAGAAAATAAGCCATCTATTTTACATGGATGACTTAAAGTTGTATACTAAGAATGATAATGAGCTGGAAGGTTTCTGCAAACTGTAAAATGCTTCAGTGATGACATTGGAATGAAATTCAATTTTAATGAATGTGATAAAGCTACAGTTTTACGAGGACGTATACAAAAACAACCTCAAGTATCTTAGACCCTGGTGTAACGATAAAAGAATTACAGCCGGAAGAAGTTTATAAATACCTAGGTGTAAAAGAGAGTGAAAAAATTTACCATAAAAGAATGAAAGAAATAGTACATAAAGGGTACTATAGAAAGCTACGACTGATATTAATGACTGAATTGAATTCTCAGAACAGAATTATGGCAATTAATATCCTTGCCATCCCAGTGGTCCAATATAGTTTCAACATCTTGGACTGGACTCTAAACGACATCAGACGAATGGATTCTAAGACAAGAAAGCTTCTTTCTAAGCATAAGATGCATCGTCCAAAAGCGGATGTAGATCGTCTATACATACCCCGTAAAAAGGTGGAAGAGGTCTTATTCAGCTAGAATTGTCATACAAGACAACAACTATTGGCTTACTAACATACATAGAAACAACAAAGGACTAGATGATACAATTAGTTAAACAATATGAAAACAGAAAGAAAAAGTATTCAATAATAAAAGAAGGCAGTAAATACAAACAAGATGTACATATAGTAGATTCTGTAGAAAAGCAAAACAAAAGACATGAACCTACTACTGTGCAAGAAATATATGAAAATGAAAGCCAAATATAAAGCTCTTGAACAGATGAAACAACGCTGGCAAGACAAACCTTTGCATGTCCAATATCAAGAACGTGCTAATATTCCAATATTGATGAAGTTAATACTCATTGATGGTTACGTGCATCTGGATTAAAGTCTGAGACTGAAGGCTCCTGCAGCGCAAGATCAAAGTCTTTTCACTAGGAACTTTCAGACAAATATTATACATAATAATGTCTATCAAGAATGCCGGTTCTGTGATAAATACCAAGAAACAATAGACCATCTAATCTCAGGATGTTTTGTACTTGCCCCAAATGAATATAAATTCGTCTCGATAGACTGGGTTAGTATTTGCATTGGACAATGTGCAAACACTATGGAAAATATGTAAACAAAAACTAGTATGAACATCACCCAGCACTGGTTAAAGAAATAGAAGATGGCACCATTCTCATGGATTACACCATCTACACAGACAGAAAAATTTAGGCAAATAGGCCGGAGATTATTTTTCAAAACCAGAAAGAAAAACGTGTCTATTAATTGATATGGCATGTCCAGCGGATTGTAATATAGCAAACAAGGAATTTGAAAAGCTGACAAAATATAAAGACTTGGGAGTTTGTTTCATTGAAATTTTCCTGTCTATATTATTCTACTCTCGAATGCGTCCTTTGTCATGCCAATTCGTCTTCGGATCTCTGTGTCACACTTTCCGTCTTCTGTTTGAACACTTCCCAAGTATTTAAAATTGTACTCCCTTGCATTGATTATTGTAGAAGGATGCTGTTTAAATAAGATGCGTTAACACAGTATATATAAATTGAACAAATTTTATTAGTTTATTTCAAAATCGAGTGGTAAAGGAAAACTTTTGAAGTTCCTTTTTTGGGAAAATAATAACAAGCAATATGATTCTATATTTCTCAAATATTTCGTAAGGCAATGTATAAAAAGCGCAATGACACTCAACGTAATTTACTACATTAAATGCTGAGGTTAAAAAATCAAGATATTAACCAATATTTAGAAAGTCTCAGAAGGGATTAAAAATGTTAAAATAATAAATAAAATACTTTCTTCTTTCCTCTTAATAATAAGTATAAAACTTAACTTTTATTGAGCTTGATGCTATATATATATATGATGCCATGATACAATTGAAAGAAAGATCTACTTTAACAAGGAAAACAATGTAAGAGTTCACATTACCTTAAAATATAATTTTAAATATGATACGAGTGTTAAAGAAAAATGCTAGTAATTAATTTTTATTTTTTTCTTCAAACAGTTTTCAAATTTTTTAAAACAGACTTGAGAAAAGAAAAATGCGCTTACAATTATACTGAAATCACATTTTGTTTGGTTTTTCAGTTTTTAATCAAAAAGAAAGTTGGCTCTACGGAACGAAAACTTCAACTGTTTTAATAATAATATTTTTTTTAAAAAGTAATCTTTCATTTTATTGCATTCAGTCTCTGACACCAACCTTTATATCTTTAGAACTTTATTTTCCCTACAAGTTTACAGATTTAAAAATATCAAAATGAATGAACTGATGTCAAAGTCTTTGAATTCTCACATAGGTGTGATAAAAACATTGGTACCATGTAAGTGTCACAAAAACTAAGTTGGAGGGGTAACTCGTGTTAAACCTAATGACCAGCCCAAATTGATCACTATATGTAAGTGGGGTTCATCCCTACTGTCAGACAGTGCTTTTTGGAGTCATTTTTTAAAACATCCTGGGATCATTTGAAACATTTTTAAAGCTTTGGCCAAATTACCAGCAGCCAAATATAAACGCTTTAAAACAATAATAATAAAAAAATGGTATATATATATATTAGCTAATTTTAGGTGTGTTTGCTAAATAAATATAAAAATATATATATATATCCCATCGGAAATGCCTCCTCAAGGAAATACCATCCGATTCCACCACATGCACGCCACAGAACAAATCACGTCCGCACAGAGAAACACAAGAAAACTTAGTAATAACAACCAACAAAATGTTAACTAACAACACTATAAAAAATATATCTTGATCCACAATTCTTTCCACTTTATAGACCCTAGGATAATTACGAAAACAACCGTCACAATAATACAATAGACTTTCCGCAATAAATTACAATAAACTCCCCCAAAAACATCACGAACATGTATATTTAAATCAATGTTAAACTTTGTAGAAGGCGATGACATAAACAAAACAAGCATTCTAACCAGAATTTCGAACGTGTTAGAAAGGATTAAAAAATTAAAAAATAACTAAAAAATTTTTAATCTTTCCTCTTAGATATAATATCAACACCTTGAAAATAAAACTTTATTTTCGTTATGTTTGTGGCCTTTTGCATTACGCTATGCTGTTTTTCCACAAATTAGTAGAGATACCTACCTAAAACATAGGATGAGTTGAACAAATCTCAAGTATCAAGATCCACTGTTGTCAGTACCAAGATCCATTTTCTTTCTGAAGAGTACTGAAAACGTTGTTCTAACTCCCGAGCAATGGTAATACGCTTCCAACGAAGCCATTTTCGGTACAAAATGTTTAATGTCTTTTACTGTTCTTTTTTTTTTTAACAAATTAGTTCGGAATTATTAATACAAATATTTAATTATTAACAAATTAGTTCGGAATTATTAATACAAATATTTACTGACCGGCATATTAATACAAATATTTGTTTCACGTTTTAGATCTAACTCCACCGAGATTTCCTTTCCGAAAGATGAAACAAACCTCCCATTATGCTTTTTAGTAAAGAACTTATATATATATATATATATATATATATATATATATATATATATATATATATATATATATATATAAAATATGTGAAGACATGGTCTTCAACGTCGATAAAGGATGGGGTATTTAAAATTTATAAAAAAGCTTTTCGTTTTATTTTGTTTTACGGTATATCAACCTCAATGGTCTATTTAATGACGATAAGAATTTTATTTAGGTTTATATAAAAAAAAAATATGTATTACTTGTAAGAAATCAGTGTTCACATCATGTTCCATTGACTAATTTTTGGAAAAAGGGTTTTTGTCGTGTTTAAATGCATTGCTGATATTTTCTTTTCAAAAATATATTGCTGGTAATGGTAATATTTTTAATAGTCTATTGTTGGTAATATCAATGTAAACAACGTTTTTTTTTCAATAATTGCTTAGTGTTCTTAGCAAGCTCGGGAGTGAACTATTTGTCCATATCTACAGCCCAAACCTATGCTATCACCTCAATTAAGGGTGGACCTGGCAACCGAAGCAAGTGAGAGGTGGCATCACTCTCCTCAGAACCACCCGTTCAGTGACCTTACTGCCATATGTAGTTTATCGTCATACCCAGGACACAGCTTTTGGTTTTTTTTTAAGGTGATGCTTTACCTGTTATTTTCTAAAAATTACTTAATATTTTAATTCATCCTTTACACGCCTATCTATTAAACGTAAATAGCAATTCTCTATTAATTTGTCTTCCTCCGAATCCTGTACGATACCTTTCATACGTAAATAAATGCGACTATGAAACCATAAAATATTCCAGAAAGCAAGAAAATTATATAAAAATCAGTTGAAAAAAGCAACAATTAAAGATTTTTCGGTCTTTAACTTCCTCCCACTTGGCTTTCTTAACAAAGAAAGGCTTAAAGAATTTTCTGATAAAAGATTACAGGAGTGAATCCGAAGATGTCGACTTTTACGATAGAACAAAACATTACTTACTTCTAAACAAGCCATATCTTCCATGAACTAATTTACGTCTATCGCTATTATTTTTATTTTATATTTTGTAACTACAGGTGTCAATGTTTATCATTGTTTCGATTTGCCGAGCATTGAGGCTATTTGTTTGACCAATGCTTTATATTGATCGATAGTTCTATTCGCTCAACTACGGCTACTTTCAAAAGTAATTCTAGTTATTTTGACTGTCAATTTATCGAATTGTAAGTTCTATTTACCCGTTCAACCACTTCCGTTCTCACAAAAGTCAGTGGAAAATGCAGTGATCAACATAGATGGAGATGAGTAAGCATGCTTTCAAAAGAATCTAATAATTCCAAGAATATTCATTGAGGTCTTTTTTGTTTTTTTGTTTTATTTTATTTTATTTTTTTATTTTTTTTACGGTCACTGAAACGACTTCGGAAAAGGACTGGCTAAATAGATTCACGTATAGTGCAATTATTCACTGCTATTTTGTACATTTTTTCCTTTAAAAACATTATCGATAATGGTGGATAAAAACTGTTTTTTCCTTTAATGTCACTTCACGTTTCCAAAGAGTTCCATTTGTACAAAGCATACTCTTTGGTTCCGGTCTATATAAAATCTCCTCAACTGCAAATACATGGTTTTTATAGAAATACTGCTAAAGATATTTTTTAACAGGAAGTAATTTTTTGTATTAGATGTTCTAAGCCTATGGATGTTATTGAAGGCCATCTATCTTCAAAATCTGTGGACTACTACTGTCGGTTAAGTACCATGCGTGACACACGCTTTGGGCGATCATGTCTCTTTCGAGACATGACTGACAGGGCAGAAGATTATCCCGCAGTTGGTTGCCATTGCTTCCTGTGGTAGGCTAGGTTGCCGACAAAGGCTATAGAACCCAATCTGTCCTGTTATTTAACCCATAACTGGAAGTAATGGACGGATTAATACCTTTCATAAGGGTATTTGCGCGTAAGTGAATGCATTGAATTCAATTGGAATTCGAACTCGACTCCTCGATTTGTCGATCCGAGTCGATATCCACTGCACTACGCTTGATACTATGATGTCCAACATAAGGTCTGAAGTGAGTATTTTTTCGAACGTAGATTGGTATTCCGGTGTCCATTCCCAGGATTTGTCTTTCCTTAGTAAATCGTTTAAGGGCGCTCGGAAATTGTGCATGCTTTTTAATGAACACCTGGTAAAATTCTTCTAAGCCTAGGAAGCTTTGTAGTGTTTGCACGTTATCCAGGACGGCATGTCATTGATCACCGTAACCCTGTCTGGATCCACTCGTCGACCCTCTTTGTTAATCATATGCCCCAAATATTTTATTTGCGCACATATAAAAATCACATTTAGCCTCCTTGACTTTGAAGTTGTATTCTTGAATTTTTGTCAAATACGCGTAGTACGTGCTTCTGATGGTTTTTCACCGATTTACTATTAATTAGGATATCATCAATGTAGGCAGTTGCGAAACAAAGGTCGCCCAGCATTGTATACATAACCTGCTGAAAGATAGCAGGCGAGACCTTGACTCCAAAAGCCAGTCTATTTAATTTATAGGAAAACTCTATGTATATTTATACAAAGGAATTTTGGAACAGTTCTCCTCAAGCTTGATTTGTAAGTATGCATCCGATAAGTCAATTTTAGAAACAAAATTGCCACCGTTTAATTTAATTTAAATTAAAAATCTCTTCGAGGCTAGGGAGAGGATAGTGGTGGTCTTTTAGTGCGGCGTTTAATCCTGTTGAAAAATAAGTACATACTCTGATTTGGTTTGATTTTTTCTTTACATATACTGTTGGTGCAGCCCATTCACTGAAATCTATTTTAGACAGGAATAACTGCATTTTCCAAGCTGTTTAACTTTTCACTGATTTGGTTAACCGCCGCAAACGGAACGTTCCTTTTCTTTTCAAACACGGGCTGAACGTTATCTTTTAACTCGAATTGTGCCTTTATCTTGGTACATTTTTCTTAACCGCCTGAAAACACATCAGGGAATTTTTGATTGAATTCCTGTTTCAGTTCCTCAATGTTGGAGGTTGTACTATCTATTTTACGACAAAACATACTAATTGGACAGTCCCATAGATTGAACTTCTCAATCCAATCTGTTTCAAATAAGTTTTCTGTATTTTTCATAACATGAGCTTTTAATGTTTTCGTTTTTCCATTTAATGTTACAGCGAAAAATACTTCACCTAAAATATTAATTTTGTCGCCTGCTACGGATCGTACTTTTTTTTCTTTGTTATTAATAAAGTTAGCTTTTTCAGTCGCCTCGAGATAGGAAAATTTATAATCGGACCCACTGTCAAGCTGGAATTTTACTGATTTGTTAAATATTGGCATAATTACGTATTTACGCAAATTTCCATCTACTTTATCACTTGACTATGTCTGCCTAATTTTATTTTTGGTCTTCTAAATTTTTTAACATACCAGCAGCATAATGTTACATGGCCAGTTTTACCACAACTTTGACAGATTTTTTTTCTTTTTGGACGGTGAAAAGTTCATCAAGTGTAGGTCTCCGCAGATCTAACTCGGACCTAGTGGCGAATTTTCTTGTCTATTTGTAGTTTGCTTGTTAGAGTATTTTGGTCGCCTAAATTTACTTTTCTCTTTTTCCGTGGAGAAGCGTTTTGGTCTGCTCTTAATTTTTTTTATATGAGCAATTCCCGACTCCTCGATATTTCTAGAGTCATTTTTACGGATACGACCCTCTGGCAGTCCTCTGCCATTTTTCTAGGGTTAGACCCGGCTCATTCTCTAATTTTGTCAGCACTCGGCGTCTAATTTCAGCGTCTCCAGCTGAGACTAAACCTTGGGCAAAAATCAGACATTTGAAGTAATCACTAGATAAACTTGCTAATTAAAATCATTACAGTGTTTATTTATTATAGCCGCAAATGTCAGATAGTCCTTCTGATCCTGCTTGAATAGATTTAAGCACTTCCGTCTCTTGTGAAAGAGTAACGTGTTAGGCCCAAATAGTTCCGACAGTACTTAAATGTTTCTAAGAAAATTAAGTCCGTTGTCTTTTCGGGGAGGGTAAAGTCAACGAACCTACTGTGTTCTGCGGTACCCAATTTTCTTAGTAATATTTGAACTTTTGTTTTTAATTTGATCATCTTTTTGAAATCAACGTTGAATAAATCTTCGTACCGCCTATAGAAAGCATCAAAGGTTTTTTCATCTGTGTACATATTCGAAATTTTTCATGGTACTCCATATAGTGCCCTGGGAAAATGCATTATCGTTCTCAGATGATTGTTTGCCATTTAATGATTTGTACAGGAACTTTGACTTTCCTCGCTATTTTTAAAAGCTTGATCTTGGAAATCTATTTGCTATTTATGATAAACAGTTGGTGCTGTTGTTGTTGGAGAAGTAACCGTTCTTCTGTTTTCTGCTGTCGCTCGTCACTTTTTTGCTGATACTCTAACAGAGCTTTCATCAATTGGATGAAAATCTTCCATTTTTTATTTTAGACTAAAACGACCAATTTACGTGAAAAAAAAAGAACAGAGAAGAAAAAAAAACTAACTTTATTTCCTGTTTTTTGTAAGACGTACGCAAAAGATAGGCCATAAAAATCTCTTTAGATTTTCTGTAATACTGTTGTTCCGAGTTTGCAGATAATTTTTCATGCGAGACTTAATTATTGAAGTTTCCCATACTTAATTTTTTTTTTTTTTTCTTTTTTTTTTTTTTTTTTTTTACATCGCCGAAATTTTAAAGGGGACTTGTAGATTATTTCCTAATGTGGCGTTTTGACTTGAATTTATTTGAAGTTGTTTTATTTTTTTACTTTTCTCTTTTTAGAAACTGTTGCAGGTTGGTTTAGATGGGGTATTTTTTGGTACGTCGAAGTTCATCGACACATTTAGTGTGAGGGGGGTTATCACTTAGTCAATCGCTATTAGTACACTAGCTCTAACCTTCGTTCGTTGCTGTAGATCGGAAACTGGTTTTTAGTTTTTCAAAGTTCCCGTTTGCGAGTTGATGAGAAGGGGTATTCTTTGATGTTCGAAATCCTCGTCACCAGTTGATGTTCGAAATCCTTGTCGCTAGTTGTTATGGACCGGTGATGGGACCACGAAATGATAACTCGAAACACGGTGGTTAAATTAACAATATCTATTAAGTCAAAAATAGATACAAGAGAACATAGTAACATAAGCTTGGCTTACTAGTGACAGACAGACAGACCATGCTGAGCTGAACTAAATCTACGAGAGTGATTAACTCTCAGTTAATATACTGGTAGGAAGAGTCCACAGTTAAATAGGTAACGTCCCACAACAGTTATGAAGGTAGCATCCATTGATATTAGAAAAACAATAACAGCTACTGGACTTGGGAAACATCTTTTTCTGAAAGTTCAGGAAGATAGCCTCTATCTATACTGAGAAGAGATATATCGGCTACTGGAGTTGAGAATTCCTATTTTTCTGAAAAGGTTACGAAGGTAGCATTCTATCTTTAATAAAAGGAATTTTAACAGCTGCTGGATTTGTGAAACCTATTTTCCTAAAAAAAGGCTATTAAGGAAACCTACATTAGTATTGGAAAGAGAGATAACATAAACTAGACACGAGAAATATATTTTTCTTTAAAGAAAGGTAGACTTTATTTATAAAAGGAATGATAGATAACAGCTAGTAGTATATTTTAGATAGATAACAGCTTGTAGTAACTTTTAAATAGATAACAGCTAATAGCATTTTTCTAAAACAAAAGGAAGGCAGACTACATTAATACTGCAAAGAGCAATTACAGCTACTAGATTTTTAAAAAATTCATGAAAATTTTTGAAAGATAGTCTCTTTCTGTACTGAAGACAGCAACAAAAACTACTGTATTTGAGAAACCTATTTTTCTGAAAATGTCCGGAAGGTAGACTCAGTCTCTACTCGAAAGAGAGATAACAGCCACTGGCTTTGAGAAATCTATTTTTCTGAAAATGTCCGGAAAGTTGACTCAATCTGTACTAGATAGAGCAATAACAGCTACTACATTTGAGAGAAAAATATTTTTCTGAAAATTTCAGGAAGTTAGACTCAATCTGTTCTAGAAACACCGATAACAGCTACTCGCTTTGAGACATCTATTTTTCTAAAAACGTCATGAAAATAGCCTTCTATTATACTGGGAAGACCTATATATACTACTTAACTTGAGAAACCTAGTTTTCTGAAAATGTTATAAAAATAGACTGCATCTCTACTGGAAATAGTATTAACAGCTTCTGGTTTTGAGAAAACTATTTTTTTCAAAATGTTAGGAAGCAAAACTTCTATATCTACTCGAAAGAGTGATAACAGTATTAGACATGAGAAACCTATTTTACAAAAGTCGTAAGAAGGTAGTTTCCATCTATACTGAAAAAAAGGTAACAGCTATTGGATTTAAGTAAAATATTTTCTTGAAAATTTAGGAAGGCAGCCTCAGTCTATATTGGAAACATCAGTACTAGCAATTAGATTTGTGAAAAACCCATTTCCAAGAAAATGTTTGGATTGACGTCACCCAACTCTATTGGAAAGTGCCTGCAAGGCTACTGGTTACGCGAAACCTATTCTTATGAAAAGGTTAGGAAGGTAGCCACCATTGAACTGGAGAGATCGATAACAGTAACTAGATATGGAAAACCTTAGGAAGAAAGCCACCTTCTATAATAGAAAAGGAAAAAAAAACAGCTGCTGGACTTGGGAAATCAGTTTTCACTAAAAACGTTAAGAAGAAAGCTACTTTCAATACTAGAATGACTAAAAAAAACTGCTAACTTGAGAAATCTATTTTCCTGAAATATCGCAGTAAGGTACCATCCAGTTATACTAAATACTACCTTACTGAGAAAAACGTCAAAATCTTTTAGACTTGAGAAATCTATTTTGCTGAAAAAGTTAGGAAGATAGCCCGTATCTATACTTGAAAGGGCAATAACACCTACTTTGAGAAACCTGTTTTCCTGAAAACCTTAGTATTGTAGCCTTTACTATACTTGAAATAAAAGTTACTGAAATTAGGAAATCTGTTTTGCCTGGACAGGTTATGAAAGTAGCTTTTTTATACTGGGAGAAACAATAGCACCTACTAGATTTAAGAACACTATTTTCTGAAATTGTTAGGAAGGTCGTCTAATTCATATTGGAAAGAGAGTTAACAACTCCTGGTTTCTGGAAACATATTTTTCATAAAACGGTACCAAAGTAGCCTCCAATCTATACTGGAGAGAGTGACGAGTAACATCAGCTACTGGAGTGAGAAAACTATTTTCCTGAAAATGTTAGGAAGGTAGTCTCTATCTATACTGGAAAAGAGTGATAACAGCGACTAGACTTGAGAAACCTGTTTTCCTGAAAAGGTTAGTAAGGTACTCTCCATCTATACTGGAAAGATTGATAACAGCTACTGAACTTGAGAAACATATTTTTCCGAAAATTTTAGGTCGGTTGCCTCCCTCTGTACTGGAAAGACTGATGAAAGCTACTAAATTTGAAAAACGTCTTTTCCTAAACATTTTTTTTTATTAATGCCAATCCTCAGTGGTACCGACTGATACTTCAATAAGTGTCAAATGTTTTTTTATGAAGAAAGTGCTTATATTACAATTACTATTTTAAGTTATTATTCATTGTCTACGTGTCTAATTTTGTATATTTAGTTTCGTTTCATTTCCACGGAAATAGTTATATGTTCCAGAAATATCTAATATAAAATTAGATTTTTAAAAATAGACACACACGCTAAAATTCAAACTTGCATCCGTTTCATATGGGAAAACAGGTTTCTATATAGCCGCTGATCTACCGACGGTTCATCTTGATATAACGGTGTAGAAAGATAAATTCTAAACATAGAAACTCACTTCTTATCAATATTCGATCGCTCGGAAATTTTTAAAAACAGTTCACTTTAAGGAAAAGACAACGCCTCTAAGAAGCAAGACGTTACTGAGAGCGAAAGACAACGAGAAGTCTTTAGTGGTGAGAAAGTACAACAAAAAAGAACGTTATCTACGAAAATGGAAGATTGGAATTAATGCTGCATATAAATCTTTAAAGACTGTATGTGTCATTGTAGCAAGAAATGGAAAAGATTTCCATAGTTACAATTGCGAGAAATATATTAGAATATGACGTACTGTCATAGTCAGCTATTTCACCAGTAAAACAATGAAACCTAGAAGCTTATCTATTTGGGTCTATGTACCAAAGAAAAAACTCGTTAGAACAAGGGCCATGAAATATACAAACAATTTCATAGAAAATTAAGAGGTGAAACCACGTAACAGCAGGGGGAAATGACAATACAAACCCCTCTTAGGATTTTGTCAAAAATTTTAAGGTATGTAGTAAGGGCATCAGATCAACTATGACAACAATATTTAACGCACTGACGTATGTCAGCTGTATAAATGGCTAATCTGGGTTGTCAGTTAAGTGTCATACGTGAAACACGCTTGGGAAATAATGTCTCGAAAGAGACATGAATGACTGGGCAGAAGATTAACCCGCAGTAGGTTGCCATTGCTTTCTGCAGTAGACTGTTTGCCAGCCAAGGCTATAGAACCCAATCTGTCCTGTTATTTAACCCATAACTGGAAGGAATAGACGGATTAATACGTTTCCCAAGGTATTTGTGCGTAATTGAATGCAATGAATTCAACTGTAATTCGAACTCGGCTCCCCGATTTCTCGAGCCGAGCCGATATCCAATGCACTCGGGGAGCCGAGTTCGAATTCGAGTTGAATTCATTGCATTCACTTACGAGCAAATATCCTCGGGAAAGGTATTAATCCGTCTATTCCTTCCAGTTATGGGTTAAATAATAGGACAGGTTGGGTTTTATAGCCTTGGTCAACAACCAGTCTACAGCAGAAAGCAATGGCAACCAACTTCGGGATACATCTTCTGCTCAGTCAGTCATGTCTCTTTTGTGACATGATCGCCCAAGCGTACTTCACGTATGGCATTTAACTAACTGACTGAATCTGGGTTGCCATACCTACTGTTTTGCCTTTTTTTACATACACAAATTATATTTGTAGTAGTAATGTTATTTGTCTATAATTTTAAGATTTTTAACAATGTTTTACATTGTTATCCTCATCCTCATTGCAATCTTTACGATATTTTGACCGTTTTAATCTCCAGTCTTCTTCAGATGTTAAATATTATTAAACTAAATCATTTATTTCGACACATGGACACATGACTCACCTGGACACAGTAGATATAGACGTTGGTTAGTTCAAATGTCAAATTGCGAGTTCAATACCTGGCTACAGCAGTGGTGAATAAATAACTTCGAGTTGAGTTCAAGGAAAATATCTACATGGCATTTGGGAATGACATCGCAAAAAGAACGTAAAGAATCTACCCAAGTGATAGAGAGAAAGGTTCCTCTTTAAAATTCCTAGCACCTGAAGAAGACTGGAGCGTACAACGGCCGAAAGGTCGTAAATATGGCAATAAAGATGAGGCCAACAGTACGAACAATGCAAGTAATATAGTAATATTATTTTGCTTTTTTTTGTAAATTGTCACCCATGATCTTCTTTTAACTTGTATTTCATTCATCTTGCTCTCACTTGGTTTTCATTGCAACAACTTCAACCGTTATTCTCTGAGTAAAAGTTAATTATTAATGCCCAGAAAAAAAACACGAAATTTTTTGCTTCCATTTTCCGTCCTTCTGCACAAAATATGCTTAATGTTACTTCTATGCTTACATAAAACGGAAAGAGAATTTCACCTATGGCAAGAAATGCAACCCAAGAGCTTTTTTTCAATAATTTAATTATTTGTACATCGGTTGAATTTAGAGTCGGATCTAGCTTTCCCACTGGATGTTCCTACTAAGTAAGAACATCCAGGGGTAATATGTTACGCACCAAAAATTATGATACTTGGCGCGCATTCAACTGCATTTCAATTTTCATTAAAAAAATATGCATATAAAATACAAATTTTCTTGCAAACTTATTACAGAAAATAGGCACTGATGTACATTACATTCAAAAGTGAATGGATTCGCGCATTTGAAGACAAGCGTGTTTGTAATTTACAAGGTTGGCCCAAAAGTAAAGAATTCTCGTAACACATTATTCAATAAATCCTGGGACTAACTAGTAAAACAAAAAATTTTAGTCAACATTAAAGTTTATTCATCAACATAGTCTCCTTCTAGAATGATACACTGGCTTTACAATTTGTCGCGTTTTTGTAGAACAATTTGTCTGGCCTCAAATTACTCCTCAGTTTCCAATAACAGTTCTGCATTAGAGTCAAATCTCTTTCTACGGAAAATTCTTATGAAGTATTCAAACAGCCAGTAGTCGTTTAGGGCCAAATCTGGAAAATAGGGCTGATGCCGGAAGCAATTCAAAGTGAAATTCATATAGTTGTGCTTAGTTAAAATCGAATTGTGACACAGTGGGTTGTTTTGGTGAAAGGTCACATTTTCTTCTTCATTACTGGCTGTTTTTTTTTTTTTTCCTTTTTTCGGATTTCCTTCCTTCAAACGAATCAATAATACTATATAATATTTGCTATTGATGGTATTCCCTTTGTCAAGGTAATCAATGAAAACATTCCTTGAGCATCCCAAAATACGGAAGCCAAAACCTTGTCTGCTGATGTTTGCGTCTTTGGTCGCTTTGGACGGCATTCATCTACTGCTGTCCACTCAGCTGAATACCGACTGAAGTCCGGAGTAAAGTGGTGGATCCATGTTTCATTAATTGTCAGATATTTATGCAAAAACACATTCTTGTTTTTTGTTTTTTAAATCATTTCACCCCAAGCAAGGCATTCCACTGCCACTATTGCGCTTGGGGCTACATAAGGGAAGGTAAATAGAAAGAGTGGTTAGATATAGGAAATGTCAGAAGGGGCGTGATAGATGGGTAGGGATACGGAGGCTGGGTGGATAGGAAGAGTGTTTGAAAGAATAGAAGCAAGTTAGTGTGTTAGGAGGTGTCTATTGACCTGACATTATCCCTCTAGGGCCATTCGTATCATATTTGATACAGTATTTCCCTATAAGGAAACATTTGGTATTTCCCTATAAGGAAACATTTGGTATTCATTGACTGAGCAGTCAGTACTGCTTTCATTTGAAATTTATAAAATATTTCAAAAAAATTTTCAGGAAAATATTTCTTTCAAGGCTTGTTTTCATACTGTATCAAATATGATACGAATGGCCCTAGAGGGTTAAACTCTTGGAGATTGTAGCCGTCGGGGAAACAGTCATGTGGAAGAAAATTCCACAGTCGGGAAGTGCGAGAAAAGAAACTGTTGGAGTAGAAATTGCGGATGCATTTTATTGGATTCACTGTAAAAGGGTGGGATATTTATTGCGTAGAAAGAGTTCCAAACAACGCTCTGAACCGTCGAGACGTTATTGTTTTTGATCGACTGTGAGCAAACGCGGCACCCACTTTGAAAACAAGTTTCTCACAAATGTTCATCCAAATATTGAATACATGGGTTTCTGATATGTTCAACCCCTCTGCTATTTCAAGCAATTTCAATATATGATCGGCTAAAACGCATTTGTTGACTTTTTGCGTGTTTTCCGGGAAAACTGACGATTTTGGTCGACCTGAGCGTTCAGCAATTTTTGTGCCTGTACGAACGCGTTTAAAGTTAGCATACCACCTCTTAACCGTTGTTTCCGACGGAGCAGAGTCTGAACAGTATTTGCTTGAACATTTTTTTATCATCAGAAAGCAGTGCTTTTATCAATACTCAAAAATTCAGATTTTTCGAATGCTTTGAAAATTTGCAACAGTAGCTTCACATAAATAGCTGTAATTTGTAAACGTATAATCCGATTGGGCCCAAATATTATCACGTGCATTTACAGGTTAGTACTTCGTAAGAATTATATAGAATTTTATTATCGGCACCACATATATGTCAATACCGGGACTTATTTAGTGATGTTTTATATATAGAGACAAACACTGTAAAAATTGGATTAACAATAGGAAAATAAAGACATACCATCTCTTAAAAATAATTTAATCTCTTTATGTAGAGGTGGATATTAAGATGGTTTGCCCAGAATTCCTTAAAATTTTCTTTTTATCTTTTTTTTTATTTTTTAATAAAAGGCCTTAAGTCTCAAATGCATTTACATAGCCCCTAGTCACTCTGGAGCAAAAAACTAAAACAAAAAACAACAAAAAAAAATTGAATGTTACAAAAATCAAAATTTTTAAAATTATTAAGATTATATTAAAATATGCACAAATTAATACATTGGATTCGAAGATGAACGGATTGGCGCATTTGAAAACTGGCATTCTGGGACATAAGCTGGGACATCATCTGGATAAACTCTGTCAAGATGGAATTAAAAAAAGCAAAAAAA